>QKWP01000970.1:64897-79551 GCA_003550325.1 Gigaspora rosea
GAATTTGATATGCGAACTTGCTTTACTAACTTTAATTTTATATGGACGTTGATAAATTGTTCAACATCACAAGGTCTGCCAATCAAATTGTCGCATATCGATTATAATGTCAACACAAATCTTAGGACTCCGGATAATTATAAAAAAGGTGGCACTATTAAACCGGACATTCTTTTGGGCCGGCCCAAAAAAATGTCCAGTTTAATAGTGCCACCTTTTTTATAATTATCCGGGTCATTATTACTAAAGTCGCGCAATTTTTAATACACCCATATAAAAATACTCGAACTGATAAGTCTTTTAAATTTTCAATTATTTGCCAATGTTGTCTTTATTTTTAAAAAAGTACGCACATATACATGTTTACCTACTAATTAACCCCTAACTCTAATTATACCCTAAATCTAATTATAAACTATCCCTAATTATAACCACTAACTAACACTAATCCTAACCCTAATCGCTAACTAACCCTAACCCTAACTAACACTAAATGCTACATCAACGATCCTAACCGCTAACTAACAATAAATGCTACATCAACGACCCAAAAGCGACAGACTACACCAATAACTAACTAACCAACACTAAATGCTACCTACATCAACACCCAAAAGCGACAGAATACACCAATCATAATAGTGAAAACTCCAACAACAGCGAAATCAACAAAGTCCAACGCTAATTCCAAACAACGACGACACCATATACGACGACACCATATACGACGACTTTAGTGACGACGATATTACACTATTAACAAGTAAAAAGGTTAGTTATAGTGTGAAACTCCAAAAAATAATGATACTAGATATTGTTGAAATCACACCAACACCAAACAATAACGATGTACATATGACGACTCCCAGCGACGACTTTATTAATGAGAAAAAAAATAATGTAAAAGCACCAACAATGGCAATAACGAGGCAGCAAAATTAACAAGAACATAAAAAATATAATCCCACCAATACCAACGATGACTCCGGCGGCAACTTTAGCGAAGACTCCAACGACGGCTTCAACGACGGCTCCAACAGCGACAAAGATATTATTAGCAAAAAATTTACTTATAAAAAAAAAATAAACTGATCATCAAATGATAATCAATTAACCAATTATATCGTGTTAGTTGTGTAACTATATCGGATCCGGATCCGGATCCGGATCTTTGGCTTCAAATTCGGATCTGAACATGGATCCGATCCGGTTTTCGGATCGGTTCCGGATCTTCTAAAATATCCGTCCGATTCGATCCGTGCGGAACACTACCTGTATTACCGCGAAATAACGACCATGGGCATTATTTCGAGGTTCGGCCCGAATTAAGCTTAATTTAGGCTGAAATTCATAATTTCACCCCTGCGCGTTATTTCGCGATAATACAGTAATATCTGTTTATCCGTTATCTGATATCAAATATCAGATATGTGTACAAGTTGTGTACACGTGGCCCATATGATATATAATCGACAATCAACAGGTGATATAAATGAAGTGAGACAAATCGGCCCATATGATAAAAAACTTATTTAGACTGGCAAAACTCATGTATATATTTGTATCGTATTACAGTGATATTAGCCAATCAAATAGTATAATTTACTAATTATATCTTACCCGGGTAAGTACCCGGGTAAGGTAACTGTTACCTGGCAGGTAACCCGGGTCGCATTTTTTTAAGCGGGTCCAATCCTTAAGCAGAATTAGGTAATAAAAAAAAATAAATAAATATCTAATTTGATTGGCTAATGATACAAATTCTTAACTATTTCAGAATCCCATGATTAGATTTTAATAATTTTGGGCTTGTTGAAATCGTCTCAATAAGATGAACATTTTAGTAGTTAAATCATCCAAATGGACTAGTGGATTAGAAGTTATTCAAGATTAAAATATTTATCTAAAAATTTTAAATTTACTATTAAATTTGTATAAAATTCAAACTTTCTTGGAATCCTGTAATTGGATTTTAACGATTTTGGGCTCGTTAGAATCCTCTTACTGAGATAAATATTAACATTTTAGTAGCTAAATCATCTAAAATGGACTAGTGGATCAGAAGTTATTGGCCAATTCCAAAAATAAACCGATATGTCAAATAATTATAAATAAAATTTATTTATATAAATTTTAATTATATAAATATAGTTCATTATTTTGATTATATAAATTTTTATATTATATAAAAATTTTTAACATAAATAACTTAATTTAAATTTTCATAATAATGAATTTCAATTGGCTAAATTAATAAATTTAAAAACTAATTTTTTCAACAATTATCTAATTAAAATTAACTAAATTTTTTTTACAAATTCATTATAACCACTATATTAATATATATAAAATTTAAAACTGTTTATTTAAAAATGATCATAATATTATTCTACTAACAAAACTTTTCATCCCACTCACGTATATATTTTATACTTTATTAAATAAAATTTTAAATTTTTAAAAATAAAATTTTTTGCCTATAAAATCGTGTAATTTGATTGGTTGAAGCAGGGGTGCGGCATGTCATAGGTATGACAAATTTATTTTTTCTATTAATAAATCTATAATTTTGGTCAAAAATAATTTTGCAATTTTGGCTGAAATTATAAAACTTTGGCCAGAATTATGCCTGATACTTCAGCTGACCCCACTCATCCATCCAGAAATCAGCTGATTTCTGAAAGCTCTCTTAGTTTTAAATACATATACATTTTAAATACATGTATGTATACAGACATAAACTTGATTTAATAATTCATAAAGATATAAAACTGGCAATTTCTACCATTAACTAATCCCTATTATATATATGTACTTTTTAATTCTTATATTATAAAATTATAAAATATTATAAAGTATATTAAATCTCGATACAAAGAATTTTGTAAATATATATTTATAGCATTAAACATCACCTTTTGTTAATGAAAATTGATCAAATATCATACAAATTATAAGCCATATTGCAACCATCTAATTTAAATACTAAATGCTTATCTGAAAGAGCTTGTTAGAATGGTTTTATAATGCAACAATAAAGAGCCGATAAGATGATTATTTAATATAACCATAAAAAGTTTTTAGAATAGTTATTTATCACTAACTATAAAGAACTGTTAAAATGATTATTTTTTAATACTAATCATATAAAAACTTAGAATGATTATTTAATACTAATCTCATCAAAAGTTGTTAGAATGATTTGCTAATGCTAACTATAATAAGCTATTAGAATGATTATCTACACTAATTATAAAGAGCTATTAGAATAGTTGATTGATTTGACTATTTTGATTTTCACATATACTCACATAACTGCTATCTTCACATCTTGCTTATTATGTAATAGTAATTTGAAAAAATATAAATTGTTCACTTATATTTTGCAAAATATTATCCCTTAGATTGTAACACAGGCAAATTTGCCTGCGTATTTTAAAATTTTTAATAAAATTTTAAATATTGATTTTAGCCATATCTTTTCTAAGTAAAAAATATTCTTTGAGTTTTGTTTTAGTAACTTTGTTATAAATTTTTTTTAAAATCATTAGAAAACTTTAATATAATAAATGTTTAAAGTTCTTGTATTGGCATTTTTACTATTAAAATTTTTCTTTAGATTTTTTCAAATTTTATATGTTCCCGTCTATAAAAAAAATCTTTACTTCTAATACAAGTCTTAATTTTTACAAATAAATCATTAAAGTTGCAATAATGAAAGTTGTCATCCTTTATATAAACTACAATATTGTCTTAAGAACTATAGTTCTAAAACTAAAACTAAATAAGATCGCAGAAAAATTGTAATAAAATTTTTTAAAAAAATTTTTTCTTAAAATTATCTATTTTCAGCTTATATGTAACTATAATTTATTTTCTTATAATATAAAAACTAATTTTGCAAAAAAGTAATCCTTATTTTCAAATATAATTGTACAAAGTTTTATTTAATTATTTTAGCATTTTAAAAAAGTAAATCAGAGCTAAAAAAGTGCAAAAACGCAGGCAAATTTGCCTGTGTTCTACTACAATCTAAGGGATAACCACAATATAGAACTTAGATTTGTATACTAAATTTAATAATAAAATCTGACAGATATTTGTTAAATTTAAGGATAGAGTACAACATTGATCATTTTCATATATGATCATTGTACAAAAAATTTTTATATAGGGGCAAAAATACGCTACTGATAAGGATTTTTGAGAATACAACCAATTTTAGCTAAAATTTTGTGGCATATAGGTCAAACTCTTCTATTTATGGTAGTAAAACTTTAAAGCCACATATTATATTAAAAAATTCTACTTGTATATATTATCAATTTGTTTAGAATAATTAAGATTTGCTTAGGTAGTACAATATAAATAATATACAATAATATATGATCATCACCTGATTTCAATTGAATGTTATTGTAAAAAAAATTAGTAACATGATCACTATTAAAATGTAGATCATTGTACTCTACCCTTAATATGAAAACAAATAATAAATTCAAGCTTTACTAAAATAAATTATATACTATAAACTTGATTAAAAATGGTTAAACTGAACCTTTTATTTAATAGTAGGTCTAATATAGTATCTAGTAGTAATTTTAAAAAAAAGGCCAATTCAAGTATAATATATAAAATGATTTATGTATAATTAAAAAAAATAAATCATGTGATACTAAAAGAACTATTTAAAATTATTAAAATCATTAATACATATAAACTGCATTTCAAATCAACTCTTCCCAACGATCCCTCGAACCAACAACCACCGAACGGACCTGCAACAACACTTATAGTTAGTAACGTTTACTTTACACAAAACTTCACCTGTAGCAACTGGATAAGGAGTTTAGAGCTTGATGAGTCCTTGGACTGTACGGAATAATTGAAATAGAGCTGAAATAGAGATTCCCTTTGGGTTCGAGACTCCCCGGTAGAAGACTGCAGAACTATAGAAAAAGTAGTTGGTGAAAACCAGAAGAGTTTGTCAAGTATCTGTGGAGCTGTGGCAGAGTAGAAGCAGAAACTTGGTCAACTTTACTAATCTATATAATGCAAACTACTACACTCTCTTTACATTGGTTCATTTCTGCCCGCTACTCGGTTTTTTCCGTAATTTTTCCAAAAAGTAGCGATTTCGGCATACTCCTCCAGAAGATCAACATTGTTTACATCCAAGAATGGAAACGATAGTGCACGAAGTTACGAGAAGTCACGTGCTCAGAATGCTACCAAACGACCATGTGGGTCGGTGAATGACTTATGTCGGATAGACAGGATTAAATTAAAATTAGGATTGGTGGATCTCGGCCTCTTAGAAGATGTAGAGTTACGTAGTTACATTCTTTTTGTAATACAGTACTGAGATCATTTAAACCGTACTGTATAATTTTTATGAGTATAGTATAGACTCTGACTATACCTATCTAGATTTGTTTTGTTTTGTTTTTCTTTTTTCTTTTTCTGTTTTGTTTTTTTCTTTTTTTTTTTCTTTCGTTTTTCCTTTTTCCCTCTTTTTCTTTCCTTTATATTTTGTCGTTTTCTTTTTGTCTTTGTTTTTATCTTCCCCTATATTTTTCTTTACGTGCTCGTTGTGAAGAAGTTAAAATTTTAAGAAAAGAAAAGTGATCTTGATATGGCATCCAACACCAGTCGGTGATTGACGGAAAATAACTCGGAAGCTAGATTCTGAGACCGGATTGAGACGAAGGTTTGGTATGGCGGATCGCTTTGGGCAGGTAACTTAGTTATCGCTTGGAGAGTCTTTTTTACACTAGAACGTTTGTAGTCATATTTTGTATTCGTACAAGGTAGCGGAGACTGCGTAGTTCATTAATGAAAAAAGGCAAGATCGCCGAATACAAAAAAAAATATAAACTGCATTTATTATTATTATTATTAATCTGTTATATCAAGAATTATCAAAATAATTTTTTAATCAATGAAATTAATAATAGGGAATAGAATTTGTCGAACCTGCGACATGTCGCACCCCTGATTCCGACCAATCAAATCACACGATTTTGTAAACAAAAAATTTTAAGTTTTAAAAATTAAAATTTTTACTAGTAAAATGTAAAAATAAATAAGCGATATCAAAGTATATAATGTAAAATTTTATTCTGAACAACTTTTTCTAAGTCATAAAGATAGATTATCTTAGTAAAAAAATACTGTTTTATAAGAAAAATCAAAAATTTCGATCGTTAGCACATATAAACCTTTTTTTTTTTACTAATATAATCTATATTTACGTTCAAGTATTATATGTAAAATTTTATGCTAAATAACTTCTTTCTAAGTTAAAAAGTAGATTGTTTTAGTAAAAAAAAAAGATTTATATGTGCTAACTTTGGAAAATTTTGATTTTTCTTATAAACCGTTTTTTTACTAAGACAACCTATTTTTGCGACTTAGAAAAAGTTGTTCAGAATAAAATTTTACGTTATGTGACATGCTATTTTATATATATTTTACACTTTATTAAGTAAAATTTTAAATTTTTAAAAAATAAAATTTTTTGTCTATAAAATCGTGCGATTTGATTGGTCGAAGCAGGGGTGCGACATGTCGCAGGTGCGACAAATTTATTTTTCCTTAATAATAATAGTTGTTTAGTAGATTAATATAAATTATATAAGTTGATAACTAGTTGATAACTAGTTGATAATTAACGATAGCACAGGATGTAGGTGAGATTTTCCGGGTCATGTGACAATCCGATATCCGATCCAGATCAGAATCACGTGATCACGTGATCGATTTAACAGCCACTAAAATGTCAAGATCGAGTATAACATTACACGATCAAAACAAATACCATTCGCCCTATCAAAAAATATATATATTAGTAAGAAAAATATACGAAAAGAAAACAAAATATAGAAAGAAAAAAAAAATTTTATACTTAACTTCTAAACCCACTATCCACTCTTACTCTAAGTTGTTTGAAATAGCGCACAAGGGTGTAATTTCAAATTTTGGTTCGAATTAAACTTAATTTGAACCAAAATTCGAAATTACACCATTGTGCGCTATTCACAAAAGTATTTTGCTTATTTTTTTTTATATATTTTTTATTTTTTAATTTTTTATAAATTTTTTTGTATTTTTTTCTAATTCGTTAATTAATTATTTTTTTAATTGGTTTTTTATTTTTTATTTTTTTTTTTATTCTTGTTAATTCATTAATTTTTTTGTATATTGATTTCTATTTTATTTTTTTTTTTTAAATGCAAATTTTTATTTGAATTTTTTTTTATTTTTTTTAATTTTTTATTTTTTGTTTAAATTATTTTATTTTTAAATTTTTTATAATTCGTTTTTATTTTTTTTTTAAATTATTTTTTATTTTTTTTATTTTAATTTTTTTAAGTTATTTTTTCGTTCTTGTTTAAAAAATTATTTATTTTTTTTTTATATTTTTTAATTTAATTATTTTTTTTATTTATCGATTTTTTTTATAATTTATTTATTTATTAATATCAATTTTTAGCTTCGTTACATAAGAATACTATCGTTTTACAACATTTCAAATCTCTACAACTAAACTATTATTTACCTTATCACTAACCCTTTGCTAACCATATTACTAAATTTAACTTGTCACTAACCATACCACCAAACTAACCCTAATTCGCCACTAATAATGCCGTTAATATAACTCTCCATTAACCATAATACTAACCTTTCGTTAACTATACTACTAGCTCTACTAATCCTTACTCATATCTAACTATACTACTAACCCTTACTTGTCGTTAACTATACTACTAACTCTAACTCTATTCAAACCGTATCTAATTACAAAGACAATACGAAGGACTAAAAAACTATATAAAAAAAATTAATAATAAAAATCAGCATGCAAAGATATACTAAACAGGATGATAAAAGAAAACTAACCTGCATCAAAAAACACCAAGTTGGACTACAAGAAGCAACAAAATTGATGAGAGAAAACATTGAGTTAAATGACATCATCATCAACGCAAGAAAAAACAATAACTACTAGTAAAAGAAGCATTGAAACGGACTAAAAAAAAAAAACTGCCAATGTCAGCGATACAAGAAAAGGCTCAAACCGTAAAACTAAAATTGTCGACCCCAACAATGCAAAAAAATACAAACCACCAGCAAAAGAGATACCGACTTCGACGAAAGACAAATTCCAACTACCAGAAAGGAAAAAAACACTGACACCACGTACCCTTAAAAGGAGCCCAAATGACATGAAAAAATGTACCAAAATGGACAATACCAACGACGCGAACGACACCAACGACGCGAACGACACCAACAACGCAAACGACACCAACAATGCGAACGACGCCAACAACTATAAAAAGAAGCACTGAAATGGACGACACCAACACACAAGAAAAGGCACCAACTACCGACGAAAGTAAGTCTAAAAGATAATAAATAAATAAGCATTAGTACAATACTGTATAAAAAAAAAAAAAAGCAAAAGAAACAAAAAAAAAGATTGCTGATCTTTATTTTAATACTGTGTAACTAGCAGCTAGTAAAAATATGATTTCGAGGTGGATCGAAAATCGGTCAGTCATGTGATCCGGAAAATCTCACCTACACCCTGGATCTGTCATAATTAACTATCAAACTATTTAACAATAAATTAATTAGTAGTTTAAAATTTTTTTAAATCGATTAGTTGAAAATTTGCCAACTAGTTGGTTTTTCAACTAACAATTTGAAACATTAAATCTAGGTCAAATAAGTTAAAATTAGAAATGGTCTAAAAAAAAAATTGTTGCAACAAATTAAAAATTGTTATAACAAATTAAAAATTGATATCAGGTGGTTTTTTTTAAAATTTTTTTTTCTTAAACCAACTTTTTTTTAATTTGGTGTTTTCTTTTTTTTAAGCCTACTTTTTTTGAAATTTTTTTTTTTTTTACTGCTAATTTCGGATCTGGACAGGTTTACAAACTTTGAACCAGACCGAATCTATAATCATATTTAAGTCCGGTTTGAGTTCAGTACTTTAGGTTTGGGTACAAAGTCTGGTCTAAAATTTTTAAAATTTTCATATTCAAGTTCAAGTTCGGCCAGACCTGAACTAGACTAAACCTGAACTTTAAAGCTCTATTCAGTGTTAATTTTTCAATTAAAATTTACTGTTCGAATACTGCACAATTTATAAACTTTTCATGCGGCAAATACTAAGAAAATGTTGCAACTGTGCGTACTACTTATAAAATGACAATTATTTCTGTGCGGTATCTGCACATCTACTGAAAAAAGATGTGCGCAAATTTTTGTTTCTGTGCGCTGCGCACAGTGTGCACAGTGAAAAATAATTACTGGCTCTATCTACAACTTTCAATTAGAGGCCAAGAAGGTTTATTTATTAGTTTTTAGAATTAGGATTAGGGTTAGATGATTTTTTAGAAGGGGAAGAGATAAAAAAGGTTGAAATTATATATAAGAACCTAACTATATGTATATTAAAAAGGAAGGAGAAGGAGTAGGCCTCTGATAAAAAATAATTAGATGATTAATGACACGGCCCTTAGGATTAGGATTAAAGTTAGAAAGAATTTTAAAAATAGCAATTTTTGTATAACTATAGTAGAAATAGCAAAATACTATAGTAGAAATAGTAGCCCCTATAAATATTGCTAAAAAAATATAACTATAGACTTTTAAGTTTATTAATTATTTAGGTGCTAATATTTATTATCTAATATCCATTTACTATAGAGGCTTACCTACACCCCCAGATAATATTTTTGTCAAATTTAATTAGCTAAAATTTTTATATGAGATAAGATTTGGCTTGGCCCTCCCACCCCTTAAAATATTACCTAATAAATATCAGTGCTCTTATTGAACTCAGTCTATTAAAACTTGAAATTTCAATTTATTAGCAGTATTTGTATTATATTATTTTGATAATTTATTATAAATAAAGTACAATTGGTCTATTAAAGATTAGTATTTATACAATTATTTGCTAATTGAACATAACAGATAATGCTCAAAATTATTGTAATAAGCTTAAAATATAATTGATTGCAAATTTGAATAGTATTACAAAACAGGCTTTAGAATAGCATAGCAATATAGTACAGAATAGACTTCATAGATATATATTTTATAATATAGTTGATATTTTTATTGTATATTTTAGTCATATTATTATATTATTATATTTTACTATTATATTATTATTATTATTTTAGTAAATAAGAAAAGATTCTATTGAGTAAAAGAATGAGGCACAGTAACTGCGCTACAAACTGTAGCTTGGTTACACTTAACTAGAGATGGGCAATGCGCATGCATGATATGCAAAACATACAATTAATTCTGGCCAGCATTAAGAAATTAATTTATAATTTTGGCCAAAACATGCATGCATGCATGCAAAAAATGGGACCCCAAGCTATTAGTATATAGGTCAGTAAACTAGATACGTAGCAAACTTAATAACTTTTTTGGATGTAAGAACTTAGATTGTTTAGAAATCAACAAAATTTTAAAAAAAGTTGGATTTTTAATTTGCTTGTTTTTTAACTAAATTTAAAACAGTTAGAGATAGCAAATACTTATTTTTGGTACTGATAGGGCATGGTTTACTACTGTAGATTCCTAAAAATAAGCTATCTTTTTTTAGATTTAAATCGGAAGTAGTTTATTTTAAAGTATTATAGCTTTTTAAGGAATTTGCATACAATAAAGAGGTAGCTTATTTTAGAGATATAAATCCTAAAAAGGTTTATTTATCTCAATATTTACTTTTAAAATTTATTTCATGTACTAATATGCATTTCGATATAGTGATTTAAGCTGGCAAAGGCAGCCATAGCTAAGCCGGCTTAGCCAGCTAAGCCAGCTGATATAATGTAATTGGCTGGCTAATGCGGCTAAAAGCTAAATTAATTATTGTAAGAATCCAATAAATTCTGAAAAAGAAATTAAATAAATACAGGTCAAATATTCTGAATGCAGGCCAATGTTAGCCTTTAGCTAGCCGCTTAGCTGATAATTTAGTCAGCTGGCTAAGCCAGCTGACTAAACCCATATGCTTAAATCACTAATTTTGGTACCATTCAATTCGTCTCAATGAGACAATTTGAATGGTATCAAAATCGTCAAATTTGAATTATTAAATCTCTTACAATAGCTTTTAAAATTTAAAATTAATTTATTATTATTATAATAATAAAAATAGTATTTGTTTGTATTTATTTACATCGGAATAGTGATTTAAGCCACATGGTTTTAGTTAGCTGGCTTAGCTAGCTAACTAAATTATCAGCTAAGTGGCTAGCTAATGGCTAACTATTGGTCTGCATTCAAAATATTTGGCCTGTATTTATTTATTTTCCTTTTCAAAATTTATCAGATTCTTACAGTAGTTAAGTTAGCTTTTAGCTGATTACATTATATCAGCTGGCTTAGCTGTGGTTGCCTTAGCAGCTTAAATCACTAACCAAAATCATTAAATTTAAATTACTATAGCACAAGATCTTAATAATTTTATAATTTTATAAAATCTTAATGATCTTGATAACCAGTGATCCAAATTTGATGGTTTTGGTACCATTCGATTTGTCTCGATGAGACGGTTCGAATGGTACCAAAATCATCAAAATTGGATTACTAGATTACAAGATATCTGCAAAAACGATGTGTAATATAATTTTATATAAAAATCCTTATATAAAATTACGTTACAAATAGTTTTTTGCAGATATCTTGTGATCTGGTGATCCAAATTTGATGATTTTGGTACTATTCGATTCGTTTTGATGAGACAGTTCGAATGGTATCAAAATCATCAAAATTGGATCACTAGATCACAAGATATTTGCAAAAAACGATTTGTAACATAATTTTATATTAAAGATTTTTATATAAAATTACGTTACACATCATTTTTTGCAGATATCTTATGATCTAGTGATCCGATTTTGATGATTTTGGTACCCTCGGTCCGTCTTATCGAGATGAATCGGATGGTACCAAAATCATCAAATTTGGATTGCTAGTTATCAAGATTATTAAAATTTATAAAAATTATAAAATTATTAATATCTTGTACTACAGTGATCTAAATTTAATGATTTTGGTACCATTCGATTCGTCTCGATGAAACGATTTGAATGGTACCAAAATCATTAAATTTGGATTATTAGATCTCTCACAATAGTTCTTCAAATATTTTAATTAAATTTATATAAAGGGGTAGCTTATTAAAAATTTTATTATTGTTTTTAATTTAAAAATACAGGATGGGTTATAGAGGTTTTTAAGTTTTTTGTTTAAAATTAAAAGAGTAGCTTATTTTTGGAATAACATATTCAGAAATATTTTATTATAAGTCAGATAATATGTTTGATTATTTTTAATAAATTTTTATATGTCATATAGTAAAAATGCTTATTGATATTAATAAAAATGCTTGCTTAGAGCTATTATAAAAAATTTTAAATTTTTTGTGACCTCTATATTAATAGCTCGGGTCCTCAAAAAATACATGCGCATGTGTATGCTAAAATAAAAATTTTGTATTTTGCCCATCTCTACATTTAATTCAATATTATACCAACTAGTAACTTGAATAATATGAGATGTAATATGATTACTTCTACACAACTATTACCAACTATTTTCACACTAATACCTCTACTTACCTTTGTACAAATATCCCTATTTACCTTTGTACAAATATCTTCATCTACTATATCACTATACAAATATTTCTATTATTTTAAACAAATATCTCTAATAACCTCCAAACAAATATCTTTAACTATTTATAATATAGTAATTATTTCTAGTTACCTCTGTACAAATTAACAATAGAATTGTTACATCTTATAGTATAAAAAAGTTATAAAAAGAAAGCATTTCTCTTTTTCTGTAAAAGGTTAAAGTTCTATATCTTTACCTAGAATTTTAGTTTAGCTTGTAAAGTATAATATTCATTCTCTAGAGTAATTCCTATAGGCAAGGCTTATTTAATAAAAATATATACTATTCTTATAATGAACCATTTGTTTAGTATTTGCTTCCTGCTGTGAAGTAAAAGTACACTTTATTTCTACACCATGCATATTCATAAATATATTACTGCACTAGTTAACAATAGCTAATATTTCATTATATTTAATAGTATAATAAAATGGTTTTCTAATGCTATTGCATATAGTTGTTTATTTAATATCTCTGAGGCAATATAAGGTAATAAATTACAAAACAGATTTATATATTTAAATAATCCTTAATTTGTGATATAAGATATTAAGTCTTTATTAGCATATTGATTTTGTACATATGGGCTGATTCACAGAATTGCTAATATCTTTTAATCTACTGACCTAATTAAAATGATTTAGCTACCAAAATGTTCATTTCGATGAGACAATTCTAACAAGCATAAAATCACTAAAATCCAATTATAGGATCCTAAGAACGCTCAAGTTTTGTGCGATTTAAATAGATTTTTTTGAATTACTATAAAAATGCCTTTAATGTTGAATAACTTGTGATCTACTGATTTGGTTTGGGCAATTTAGCCACCAAAATGATCGCTTCGATGCGATGATTCTAACAGCCCAAAATCATTTAACCCTGATCACAAGAACCTGAGATTGTTAAGGATTAGTATAATGTAGACAATTAACTGAGAAATGGTTTTAATATAGTATGTAAATCCTATTTCTCCGTTGATTGTTTATATCGTACTGATCCTTAATGATCCTAGGTTCCTGTGATCAGGTTTAAATGATTTTGCACTTGTTAGAATCATTGCATCAAAGTAATTATTTTGGTGGCTAAATTGCTCAAAACGAATTAGTAGATCACAAGTTATTCAATATTAAAAGCATTTTTATAGTAATTCAAAAAAATTACTATCATATTAAAATTGCACAAAACTCAATCAACTCTGCCCAACGATCACTTGGACCAAATTTCCAATAGAAGAAAAACAAAAAGTTTTTTGTTAGAGCATTTCCTGTGCTTTGTGCAGTAGGCTAACACATGTATACAGTTTTTGGAAAGGTCAACTTAGCTTCTTGAGGGACTCCTTTCTTATATTCGGCATGCAAGCCAGAAGCGTCGCTATATGAGATATTTCTAATGAAATATTTGGCTAAGGAAATTTTGATGAAAATAGAGAATGTCTTCGTCGACGAAGTATCTTGTGGTAAAACAGTAGGAATAACAAAAAAAATGAGTTTTATCTTGCCAAACCTTTTCTTAAAGTTTGTTCTCAAGTCTCGTCTCCAGTCCACATGGATTTTTGAAATTTCGCCAAAAAGTGGGCATCCCAGTTTACCTTCTCCAAAAGATCGATAGTGTTTACTGTTTTTGAATTGGAAAAGTGTATCGACCAAAAAGGAATCGGCTTTACAGGTACCATGTAAACCGTGAATCATTCTGGAACCGTCAAGAAATTTCTATTATGTTTTGTTTTGTTGAGATATATTTTGTGTGTTTTTTACATTTTTACATATAGTTCTTTGTTAGAGTTTTGTTACTTTAAGCAGTCTATA
Source organism: Gigaspora rosea (assembly GCA_003550325.1). Lineage (NCBI taxonomy): Eukaryota > Fungi > Glomeromycota > Glomeromycetes > Diversisporales > Gigasporaceae > Gigaspora > Gigaspora rosea. The sequence goes on from QKWP01000970.1 coordinate 79,429, forward strand.
TAATTTTTATCATAGCAAGACTGCTGACATTTTTTGTTTTTCTTGTCTTGTCTCTTTGTTTTTTTTTTTTTGTGTGCATTTTTGGACTTCACTTAGGTTATATAGTATTACCACCTTTTTTTC
>QKWP01000970.1:81834-95842 GCA_003550325.1 Gigaspora rosea
ACTACAAAATAATTTATTGATGTTGCATTTGTTAATTTTACTAACATCTCATTGGCCCTTAAAAACTATTATTATTGTTCTCGCATTAGATAACCTTAAAATTAATACCTTATCGATGCCTTCTCTACATTGCTTTGTAAACTAACTCTTAAATTGATTGCATAAATAATCAAACAAATTAAGTGATATCCTGACTCGGATCCAAATAATTCGTGACCTCACATAATTTGCATATATTAATTTTATAAAATAAAAATATGAAATTGACACTGAACATATATGCCTTAACCCGATTGCAAATCAAAATTTGACTACCATAAACTATCCGGATGGTTACAATAGTTATATAAACAAAATCTAATGGGCGTTTAGAAAAAATATGTTAGATAATTCTATCTGTACATAATATCCGGCATCATAACATACTGACTTCCCCGTTCCTGGTTTCACGCAACTACGTTGCGCAGCTACTTATTATACAGTGTAAAATTATCACGGACATCATGGATATACCTATAAAACTTAACCAATCGAATGAATGCCCTTCTATGATCTTAAACCCGATTTTGACCCGGGTTGTAAAATCTTGACCCGGATGAACCGTTTTGACACGGGTGACCCGGTTTACTACAACCCAGGTCTAAACTCTACTTGTTACTGGCGGTAATACGACCCTGTGTAATGTATGATCAAAACAAATATAAACATGTATTAATTTATTTTTGTTAGCGTTAGGGTTAGGTTCGGGAAAGGGTTAAGATTAGAGATAACTATATAGTAAAATTTTACGAGAAATTTTTTTTGCTAAAATAAAGGGCGGTTTTATAGTCAAAATTTTCAGCTATCGCGATATTTTTGAAAACGGCATTTTTTCGCTTCGTTTTCATGTTACATGATCAGGTGTAACATTACATCTGATCTTGATTTTTATTGGCACAGTTGGCACGGGATTGTCACTACCAGTGACAAATAGATTTAGGGACATGTCAGATATTAGCTGAGATTCGTTAGTTTACTATAGAGCCCACCCCTCTTCCCCCCTCCTGAGAAATTTGGTTATTCTGATTGGTTATATATATTTAGACCTGAGATTTTGTCTAACTACCTCCTACCCTATAATATTAGCTGATATCTGATACTTCCCTTACTCAAACAAATTAGTCAATAGAAAAGATCAAAACATATGACTGTTAAATTTTTATTAATTTTTTGGTATATTATATAAAAATTAAGTATCTTTAAAAAATAGTATAAATCAAAAATATATAATAATTATTTAAAAGTAAAGTTGCTAAATTATAGCAAATTAACTTGGCTACAATTTAACAGCTTTTTTTAATATTTTTTTTTATATTATAAGCTATTAGTTATTAAAATTATTTTAGTCTTTAGATATCATAAACTGTGTAATCTTTAAACTTATTAAATCAATAAAATTAGATTTAATATAATTAAGTTATAAATATTAAAAGGACCCGGACATTTTTCATATGTTATAACCGGATTTTGGCCAATTTTAATCTAATTTGCTAAAAATAACAAAACTATATTTACTTAAATAACTTCTGATTCAGTAATCAAAATTGAATAAACTTTTTTTTTGTTAGATGTGCCTCACTGAGAGCTTCATTTTTTTAAAAAAAGGTCATTTAAATTGGACCACTGGGTGCCAAGATAATTGCCAAAAACTGTTTTTTTGCTTCTTAAATTTTGGGGGTTTTTGCTGAAATGCATAATATATAACCTCTGTACTAGATGTCTGGGGTCCTATATTAAATAAACAGTAAATAAACTATTTACTTCTCTAGACAATTCTTTGTAAACCAGATAAATATTCTAAGTACAACTATACATGATAGTATATGTAATTGTGAGTATTCTTTCTTTACATTTAAACTACTGTACTTTTTTACTATCTATCTATATTGCTAAAAGCACTGACCAAATCTTTCTTCACTAATTTTTTTGAAATTATATAATTTGTTAAAAGAAATCCATTTGATTATATCTTTATAAATGTGGCTTTAACAAAATTTTTTTTAATGCAATTATTAATATTCTAGTGAAAACCTGAAAACGAATATTTAAGTTTTTACAGTAGCGAACTTAGTTCTTAAAGAATTATAATATTATGTATTAGTGTGATTGGTTGTCCATATCAATATCAAATATTGGATATCTATTGATTACATCAGCTAAAAATTAGCGCATATATATATGTATTCCAATATCTTATAAGTATAATTTGTTGGCATTAATTTTTGATGAACCCAATCGATTATCATAAGGGCATTGTCGTCAGGTGAGTGCAGTTGATCGAATTATAAAATGGAGATTATCTATTTAGCTGCTTGCATGCAAGTATGCAGGTTTTTGCCCGAGCACAGTCAAGTTATCATCGTTTGTCGACTCTTTTGCAACAGAATCCAATTAGAACCTTTACAACCAGTAGAATAAATCGTGCAGTCCAAGGTGGTTCATTGTCTGTACAACCACCTGAAAAAAAACGGATCGGCGCGTTCCGAGGGGGGTGAGTGTCAATATAAGAAAGTAATCAGCTGCTTGGCTGTCTCACTTTTTCTGCCGTTATTGAAGGCGTGTGTCACCATTCTGAGCACTGAATACATGGATATCACTTTTTATGATGTGAGAAAACTTTTGGATAATTAATTGTATTTCGGTTGGCGGGGATTGAGTAAGCCAATATTGATTTATTATTATTTATTTGGTTGCTAATTAGTTGTGCTCGGTTTGAGAGTAGCCTTGTTGGATTTTTATTAGGTTTGTCAATTGCGGGCGGATCGGGATATTATTACCTTCTGGATGAATATCATACCGCGTCGAATCTTCTATTAAGTTCAGTTGAAGAATTACAGAAATCCACAAGCAAGGTTTCTTATTATTTTTTTGATATATTTATTTATTTAAATTATATCGTGAATATTAATAAAATTTATATCTCGTATTGGTTCTAGGTGCATGATTATGCGCAAAAAATTGAAAGAGTCGAGGACGAACTAAAAGCTCTCCAAGAAAGTGCAGCCACTACAGATCAAGTAAAGGAGTTGAGGAGTGAAGTTCGAAAGCTATATGTAATTATTATTATTATTATTATTATTGGATATATTTTTGATTTAGTCGATAGCTTTTTTATTCTCAATCTTCAAATTTATTAAATTTATTAAAATTTAGGATGGACTTGATCAACAAAATCTTGAATTAAAAGCCGTGGTATGGAATCTTGGTGAGTAAAGATTTTTTATTTGGCGATTTATTGAATCATTCTTTCACCTTATTTGGCTTGTAGAATACAAACACTAATAATTTATGCAATTAGAGCAAGATATTCATTCTTTATTGAATGGTAATCAAAAAAATAGTTAGTATGTAATAAACATATAGGACAGTGTTGTTGGAACCCCACTGGACCCTTCGATCTTCCATGTTCCAGTGGTTCCAATGAAAATTCCAATGGAAAAATAATCTCACTGGAATGAACCAATAAAAAACGCATATGTAGTTATATTATCAAATCAATAAAATTGTGTGTATATTAATATAAAAAAAAGAAATTTTGTAGATCAGATAATTTTTGATAATCACAGTTTGAGAGCGCAGTAAAAATAGTTTAATAAAAATCATCAATTTAAGATGTCAAAGTCTGTTACGTTCTATATAATTACAATTTCTACGTTGTGTACAGTATTTGTATGAGAGAAAATTATTATTTACGAGTTCAGTTGACCTTTATCGTAGATTAACCAATCAAATCATAAAGAATGCAATTCACGCATAAACTTGGGACTTTCCCGACCTTAGCTTTAATATTTCATTAATATTAAAAAATTAACATTGCATGACCACGTGAATACGCGGTCCCTTATATAGTTAAAATTCGGGACTATAACTGATAAGATAACAATTGAAAAAAATGTACATCCATTTTTTAGATAAATCAGTATTTCTGTTGACATTATATTATGACTTCTCAAGAACAAAGAGTCTCGGAATTTCAAGATTCTTCTGAAGAATCAGAATACCTCGCGTTCTTACAAAAGACTGCACAACAAGCACAGCGTCTTAAGGAGATTCAACAACAACAGGAGTACAAAATTCTTTCTCAGGAGGAGGATCCAACTACATATCCGTCCGAAATCCAACGTATTAGAGAAGATTTACTTGAAGCTAGTACACAGCTTTTATATATATCTGAAGGTGAAGAGCCTTATGAATTTATATTCATTCCAAACGATCAAATTACTTCTCTTCCAACAAACAGCATAGCTTTTGCAAATTTGGTTAAACAATGTAATACCAATATCATGACTGAAGAGGAGAAAGAAATAGGAGAAAGTCGTGTCATAGCATTTCAAGAGTTTTTTGAACCTTTTACTGGAGATAATGCACAGGATCCATATGGCCAAAAAGAAGGATATAAAGAATTACAAAAAATTGTTGCAGCTATTTTTGGTGGAAAAGAAAATGTAAAGGTATATAAAATTGGTGAACAACGTAGGGTCGGTGTATATATCGTCGGATTGATCAAAGGCATCGGAATTGCTGGACTGAAGACCATCAGCACTGAAACATAATATTAATGGAGGCTATATACTGTATAACGTAGTCATATATAATATAAATCTATTTAACAAATTAAACATTAATAATAAATACATTGTAATTTATTATTAACTTTGAAAAATAGCATTAATTAATTTTTTTTTTTTTTGTATCAATAAATAAGTATTATTCACTATTTGATTCCGGATCAGTTACAAATTGGAAATGACAGATAGTGTAAAATCGGTAGTTGTTGAAGTACCACCCATATCAGGTGTTTTCGCCTATTTATAAAAAAAATTCATTTTAAACAAAATTTTCAATTATATAAATACATACATTACAAAGTTTAAGATTTTGTTAATATTACCGATCCTCGTTTTACGGTTTGTTTCACAGCATTATGAATCCTATTAGCGTAATCACCGAGACCTAAGTGATGTAGCATCATTACTCCGGAAAGGATTAAAGCCGTAGGGTTAGCAGCATTATGCCCTTGGATATCTCTGCCAACATGACGACAGCCCTAAAAACAAATATTTATAATTATCAATAATACAAAGGTAAAAATTATATTGATAGATAATATTCAATTTATATACCGGTTCAAATAAGGCATATTCCCGACCTATATTTGCACCAGGAATAATTCCAGGACCACCGACAAGTGCTGCACCAACATTGCTTACGATATTACCATACAAATTAGGCATAACCATAACATCGAATTGTTGTGGTTTGGAAACCAATTGCATAGAACAATTATCAACAATCATGTCGTTGAATTCAATTCCTGCCGCTTTATAATCTTCAGCAACTTCACGACAAGTGTTAAGAAAAAGACCATCACCAAGTTTCCTATTTAAAGTAAATAAAAGTCAACATAAATTTAAATTCCACTTAATAAAAACATAATTTTATTAGGAAATAACCAGTACATGATATTAGCCTTATGGACGCAAGTAACTTTTTTTCGATTATTCTTAAGGGCAAAGTCAAAAGCAAAACGTGCGATACGTTCTGTTTTGTTTCTGGTCACAATTTTTAAAGATTCTACAACTCCTGGATAAGACTGTTGTTTTGGTTAATAATTGTCACTCATAAGATAAGTAAAAAAACATATGTAACATATATAGATTACCTGATGCTCCAATCCAGTATATTCACCCTCTGTATTCTCGCGAATGATTGCAAAATCTACGTTTTTGTGACGCGTTGGATAACCTTTAATATTTTTGATAAGAACTAAGGATGCATATATATCGAGATCTCTGCGTATAGTAACGTTGAATGATTGATGACCCAGCTTGGATATAGGTGTGTATAAAATGCCTGAAAATAATAATGTGTTTCAATTTAAAATAATTATAAGGTCATTTTTTGCTTGTCGATTTTTTATTTTTTTTTATTTTTGAATCTTACCTTTCAATGCTACTTTGTTCCTTCTTATACTTTCAACGCTTTGCTTAAATAAAATATCATCTTCTTGAGTATAACCTGAGACATCAAGTTGTTCCCATTCGATTGGAACATTAGCAGCCCTGAAAATTGTTTTTACAGCTGCCGCCGTTTCTTGACCAATTCCATCGCCTGGGATTAACGTTACAGTATATTTTCCTCCATATTTTGTGGTACCCGACTAATTTTGAAAAACAAATTATCAAAAAAAAACCCCCCAAAAGCCAGGCATTTTTTATTAGAAAATTATTATGTAAAATAAAAATTTATTGGATCAAGACTATTCATATTAATCTTTGTAAAAGAAATTTTTTTTTTTTATTCGCTTGATCCATAATTCGAAACATCAGTGTAAAACTATTCCAAAAAACTTTATTAAAGAAATAAAAGACTCACTTGAGTACTAGTAGGGAGTGAACTCACAGAGCGAGGAAACCCCTTTTGAAAAAAAAAAATTATTATATATGTATATTTGTGCATAGATGCCTCTCTTGATATTTACAAAATTACAAAGAATCTCGTACTTGCTTGGCGATATGAATAATTGGCGTTGTTGCCCTAGCAAATGTTTTGAGCATTTTTGGTGAGAAATAACAAAATCATTTCTTCAGTATAACAATTTTGTAATGGGTGATAAGCATAAGGATAAATATGATAATCTAGTGTAACATAACGATAACTGATAAGTGAACTAATGATGCTTTTCTGCGATGAATAACGATAAATAAAAGAGCAAAATCTTCGAAACATTTCATCGTTTTACAGTATAGCTGTTCTCATAATTTTGCTCATTTCTCGAAGTCTCTTCGGTTTCATTCTAATCGCCTAATTCTGGAAACTATTCTCTATCCTCGTATTCAGAGATAGCAGATAGTGACATAATTTCCTGAAAGTTAGATTCATAGAAACGAAAAGCAAAAAACCGAAAATACGAGAACGAGCGCGAATGTCTAAACTGGGGTAGGTGGCACGGGATCCTCTTAGGCATGCCTAGGTAGTGATGTAATTCAAACCCGATAGTTTCGTCATGTATCGAGTTCCAAACTGCTGAAACTAGTTTGGGATTTTGCTTTTTATTTATATTTTCAATTAATCGATGCCATAAAATTATTTGGGTCATTCTCTATCGTTATAGGGTTTTGGGACAATTTCTTGAATTTAAAAATCGATGTTTAATCAATTTGATATAATATTAACACTTGAGATAAACCAAAATTTGATCAAGAATTGTAATAAATCATTTGTATAACATTTTAATTAACAATGAGTAGAGCACCTATTCAAGAATATGGTCCAATAAATAATCAAAGTTTGATCAAAAGTGTCCAAAGCCTTATGATGGTAGAGACTAACCCATTTGTTTTGTAAAAAGTCTCCCGATCACCAGTCTGGGGCATGCCTTTGGGTCAAAGAGCGCTTCTCCTCACATGGTATTCTCCGGGTACAAATCAAGTTACAGAGTTAGCTAGGATTTTTTGATCTGTATTCCGGCAGCACTCTATGGTATCGTCGGATGCTATATATCATTAATCAAGGCTAAGAGGGGGCTGAGGCATGCCCCAAAAATTTCACATATCACCTACCCTAGCGAAACCTGTGTTGGAGTATTAATAAACAATTGTTGAGAAATATAATATTTTTAATTCTTAGACTTAATCTTTAATTGCTTGTTTTAAAATATATATATTCTCAAATAAAGTTGACTAAAAAAAAAATTTTTTTTTTTAAATTATTTTTAAAAAAATATTGGCTTACAGTATAGTTCAACAGTGTATGCCTTAAAACAGACCTATTAAAACTTAGCGAATCAGCTAAACAACTAATATTGTAGGAGTTATCGGCAAATTGAGCATTTGCATTTATATTTATTGAATCATGATCGATCAATCCGATCGTCATATTTATATCGGCCATCATAATTTATAAGCCACATTTTTATATCGAATGGCTATCGTTGAAAATGCCATTCTCAGTGTTTCGTTTGTCATCAAGATTTCAGAAGCCCTATTTTTCACCAGAGGCTTCTCCTTTCACTAGGGGTTTCTCCTTTCGTCAGGGGTTTCGCCTTTCATCAGATTCAGGTTTCGTCACTCGCCATTTACATAAAACACCTAACAACTATACCCCAAATACTGAAGGCAAAAATTTAATGAGTTTGATCACAGAAGAAGAAATTAAACGACAACCAGATGATCGTACTAGACTTATCGATAAAAACAATAAAGATTGTATTAAGGCAGGTGATGTACTCATGATAGAAACATACACAAATAAGGGAAGCAATACAGTTTCTACATTCGCCGGAGTTTGCATCTCAATTCGAAGACAAGGCATTGATACCAATTTGACTTTACGAAATGTAATCCTGAAAGTTGGTATTGAACAAAGATTTTCCATATATTCACCAATGATCAAAAGTATTAAAATTTTACAAAGAGGTGAAGGATTTAGACGAGCAAAATTATTTTATTTAAGAGATCAACCTGGTAAAGCATTCCAGATCGGAGGATTGGTGAAGCAAGAAATAATAAAGAGGTTGGCATCTAATTCAGGCCCACCGAATAATTGATTGTGGGAGCAATTAATTGCAATTATTTGACCTCAATTAATTGCAAATTTTTGTGCTGCGATTTGATGAATTGAAACAAAAAAAATATAATAATACATGCGTATAAGAATATTTAGAATATTTGATGATTTTGACGTCAAAAAATTGTAACTTAAAAAATAAAGAAATAATATAATCAAATAACTTTTTTCCTTTAATAACCTGCTCTCCTTTTCGAAAACACGTATATCAACGCTCTGTCCTTTTTTTTTTAAATTAGTGCTAAAGTTTCAAATAAATGTACGTAGAGGCCTTTTTAGACCTGCAGATGTTGGTAGGCATCATTGTAATTTATATCCTCCCGGATCACAACCAATGACCCAAAAAAAAAATAACGGGTTATAAAATTTAATGAACCATTTAGAACTTTAAGTTGATTTACCAACAGCATATTGGCAGCTCTACTGATACAATTAACTATAGTGCAAGCGTGCGTAACATTTTTAACTGGGTCCAATTACCTCTTAATGCACGTGATAGTCCCAATTTCATTTCAAATACCGGTTAGCGAGTACATTGATGGCTTGGAAAAAATAGCAAACGATTTGATTTTTCACTCATTGGATGTGCATCGCATCGTTTAAATTTAGCAATTAACGAACTTATTAATTCCTCATCCACTCTTGTAAATCAAATTTGCACAATCATATATATGATGGAAAGCTTGCAAAGGTAATATCCTTGAAGCCTATATTAAACAACAAGACCCGTTGGATGAGTGTTATGAAAATGGTTAAACGGTGCAAGGAATTTATTCCCTACAATACTCAGGCCAACAAATTTTCCACTTATTATTATTATTATTATTATTATTTTAGGTCAAGACATTTCGTTATTGGAGCAATTAGAAGTTAACGATTTCATTAATCGACTTAAATATTTTTCGGAATCGACCAATGATTTCACTTTTGGGAAAATTGGATAATACAATACGATTTAGGCGCAATAATTTGTTTTAACAGTAGAATGTCTCTTAGTGAGCCCAATCCAAAATTTATTTTTGTAAGCTTTCAAGATAATAATGATAGGATATTCATCTATAATACGTGTATTCTTTATTTTTTTTAATTACAGTTGCATGTTCTAATATTTTTATGGTTATTTGCTTTATTTAGCTTAAATTCTAGGTAATCCTAGGTACTATAGACAAGTCATGGATACGCAGGCTTTATTTGCATTCAACATAGCATATTCCACACATGCGCATTAATTGAAGAATATCCAAATGTAGAGAACCGATTAGGAAAGAATGCACAAAATCATCCATGATCCTGTATTTGAAGAGGTCGTGATTAAAGTCTTGCACAAGCACGAAGCTATACCAGTTGTTTTGACAAGTTTAGTATTATTAATTTGGGAGTTTAAAAATTACAGTGATGATCATAGGCCCGAAGGGTCATGTGCATCATATGATCATCGGGAATCTGCAGTTGCCCTTCGGAAGCCTACATTAAAATACAAATGTGGTCCAGTATCTCATTTGTATTGAATCAGGCTCGGTTTGAGCCTACATGGGATGAATAATACGTTGTTCATGCCTACCTTCATTATAATTTCACGTGATTATTTGTGACCGGGAATCTTCCCATGGATATGATCTCGTGGGAAATTATAATGAACAACAAATAGGCAGGGAATAATACAACGCATTCTTTTTACATATCTAATTTATTAGCCACACCCTAAAACCTATGTTTATCACTACATTAGAGTAAAAAAAATCACCAAAATTCATTTTTTTTGGATAGATGTTAATTCAACTCATTTATAATAGTTTATTAGAATATCCAATAATTACTATTAATTAATAATAATACTGCATATCAAAATATCAAATTCCAGTTTGCATGAATATTCTATTTGAATCATTGATTATCTCTTCAAAATGATATATTAAATTTGTTTTCACTTGTTCTTACTGTGAAAATTCAGCAAGCATTATAATTTATCAAGCATTAAACTTATGCAAAAGTTCTAATTCTTACCAAAATGTAAAATTAACTGCTTTTATTAACTCGAAAATTTGTTAAACTTTACAAAAATTTGTTGATCTTGGAAATGGTATTACATCACGTATATTGTCCATACCAGTAATGTATTGTAAATATCTTTCAAAACCAATTCCAAACCCACCATGAGGGATAGTTCCATATTTTCGCAAATCAAGATACCATTGAAATTCTTCGGTGTTTAAATTAAATTCTTCTAATCTTTTTACTAATTTTTGATAACGTTCCTCTCTTAGACTTCCACCAACTATCTCACCTACTTTTGGAAATAGTAAATCTGTACATGCTACTGTTTTACCATCCGGGTTTACACGCATATAGAATGGCTTTATCTCTTTAGGATAATCTGTAATAAAAACTGGCCCACGACAATAATCGGTCGCCAAATATTTTTCATGCTCACTATGGAATGACGTACCAAATACAGGCTGAAATTCGAACTTTTTATTTGCTTTAGAAAGTATATTGATTGCTTCTGAATATGTTATACGTATAAAAGGTTTATTCGTAGTAGATTCCAAGCGAGTAGAAAGTTCTTCGTCAACCCATTGGTTAAAAAATTCTAAATCTTGTGAACAAGTATTTAATATGTGCTTTGTAGTCTCTCGAAGGCAGGACTCAGCAAAATCTAATAATTCATCTAAATTAAACATAAATGCGATCTCTGCTTCTAACATCCAAAATTCTGCCAAATGTCTTGATGTAAGAGATTCTTCTGCACGGAACACTGGTCCGAACGTGTAAACTCTTGACATCGCGCAGGCTAAAATTTCAGCATGTAGCTGTCCAGAAACAGTTAAATATACAGGTGAACCGAAAAAATCTTTTTCTACTAAACCGTCTTTAGTATGTTCAATTTTAATATTCTTTTTTTTGTTAGCGGAAATCTTAAACACTTCACCACCACCTTCACAATCTGAATTTGTTATAATAGGTGTATGAATTTGAAAGAATTCATTTGTCTTGTGAGATCAAATCTGTATTAGTTAAATCAATATAGGGATTTGAACATTAGAATTATTATGTAAATATCTACCTGAAAAAAATTCTGAAAACCAATGATAGCTGCGCTTCGAACTCTAAAGATTGCGCCAAAGAGATTGGTTCGTGATCTGAGATGTAAATTATCTCGGAGAAATTCCATCGAATGATATTTTTTTTGCAAAGGATACGTCTAATAGAAAAAAACACAATGATTCATTGGGATTTGTAGCATAAATTAAATTCGAGATTTTTATAACTTACTGAATCACTCTCACCCAAAACCTCGACCTGTTGGGCTTGCAATTCTTTACTTTGCTCTGTACCAGGACTTTGGGTCAAAATTCCACGAATTCTAACACATGCACCAGTCTTTAATCTATATCGTGTTTGATTAATCGTCGATTCTTATGTAAAACTACTTAATTATAAAAAATAATGAACTCTACTGAACTTATTGGCTTCTTCGCTTGTAAGAATAACCTGCATGCCTTTTAGACTCGAGCCATCATTAATTGCTGCAAAAGACACGTTCTTTTGAACGCGCACAGACCGCACCCAACCATATACTTCAACTTCAGAATCAGGTGTTGAATTTACTAAGATATTTCTTATAGTTTTGGGCGAATAGTTGTTGAGCGAAGTTGTTTTCGTAACCGGCGAAAGACGAAACCTCCTGACGAAAGGTGAAACCCCTGACGAAAGGCGAAACTCCTGACCAAAGGCGAAACTCCTGACGAAAGGCAAAACCCCCGGCGAAAGGTTAAATCCCCGGAGAAAGATGAAACTTTTGAAAAAAGACGACAACTTGAAGCTCTAATAAAACAAAGGTAAAGCTATGTTAGTAAGCAAATGCATTTTACTGTTAACCGTTAAGCGCAGAAAAGTGGCTTAGGTAATATACCATTACTGCTAAAAAAACATCACCGAGTGGATTTTGCACTGATGGATTGTCTGATTAAATTTAAAAGCCCGAATTCTGGTTTCTTCTAGCGAAACATTATGCAATTTTAATATAAGGCCTCGATTATATCGATATTGTTAAAACTATCGCTATCATATCTTAGATTTTAGTGCCATCGTATGATTGGCTAAAGCGGCATTATACGAGATTGATCTGATTGGCCGAAAAAAATTGATCGTAGTATCACTTATCTATTATACCATCAATTTATACTAACTGTTAATAATTTAAACCTAACGATCTCTTATCTTATAGAAGCTAATATATACTGTAGTAAATATGATACTATCTGATCAAGAAACAAATTTATGGAAACTATGTAATTGTGATAACAGTGATAATTTATTTGATAATGGATTTGAAATGAAATATACCATATCGTATCGGGTCACGGGTCGAAAATTACTCTGACCCGGGTCAGAATTCGAATAAGCCCATATCCCCACAACTATGAAATACACATATGGGATTTTAGCATCGAGTTCCGTTAATGCTCCTCGCATTACTCTCCGGGCTATCAATCACCCCGTTAATCAACCTAAACCATCGAAACCTGCTCCCAGCGGTGGGTGGGCGGGTACTAACGACAAAGCTAGACTGCGTCGAGCTCAGCAGTAAAAACAAAAGAGGGAGAACAAATTTCCACTCCCTTCTCCTTAAATAACCATCTCTCATGACCTCATACTTACTCAACTCAACGTACAACTCTTACCCAATTCCCATGTTCATAAATCTCCGTCACCAATACTTCATACTTACTCGACCGCATCAGTAATTTCCACGCAATACCTCATTCTCACCTGACTCCCTCACGTCCAGGATTATTCGATGCGATGAGGTAAATTATGCGGGCGAAATGAGGTTGATTATGTGATGGATGCAAAATAAATTTAAAATTATGCGATCGATTATGCGATTTTTATTATTGTACGCTATATGTAATTAGTTCTATTCTTCGGAATTTTTCGGTTTCGAACACTTGCTGAAAATTTTTACCTAAATTATGCTCGTATTTAGATTCATTCATTTTCTACATCGAAACTTTCGGAATTTACTTTCTGCCACCCAAATTATAAATTAAGTATTGCCGAATATTGCCAAATGAAGCTAACGTCTCCCAACAACCAATCATATTTCAGTCACGTGATCTGAGTGCCTTTTCGAGGGGTCCGCTAAAGCGCAAATCTTACGTTTTTGATACTCCTGCACTTACTTTTTTGATACTCCTGTATGTACCCCAAAATTACGCTTACTTTTTTGATGCAGATCTGCATATATACACGTGACTTGTGTTACACAAAGGCCCGTGCATTGTTTTTGCAAAAATAATTTTTGGTTACACGCCACTAATGTCGTGTAACGTTACACAAGTCTAATTTTGCCCGGCATTAAGCTTAATGCTGGTGGGCACTATCATGATAATGCCCC
>QKWP01000970.1:106050-130058 GCA_003550325.1 Gigaspora rosea
TGGGGTGCGCGGTATACTATGTAAATCAAAACTATATGTGGTATCATATAAAAATCTATTATCGAATTTTTTTAAAAATCTATTATCGAATTTTTTTAATAATTAATACAAATTTTTAAATAGATGTACAGCCCTAATGGTTCGATAGTTTTGGATAAAACTTCGCAAAGACAAGTATTACGTCCTTACAAACAAAGGTATAGAGCATTTCTTTAAATAAAACTAAATTTACCCCTCTCTTGCTGCTTTTTTTTTAAAAAAAAACACGTAGCATATTACTGTACAGACCCCTTTCTTTTTGCTACTTTTTTTAAGAAAAAAAAACACGTAGCATATTACAGTTTTTCATGTTTAAATAAATGAAATGATTCTATAGCCTTGTTTATAGAGATGTAATACTAGTCCTTGCGAAAATTTATTCAAAACTATCGAACCGTTAGGGCAGTACATCTATTTAAAATTTGAAAAAAATTCGATAATAGATTTTTATATGATACCACATATAGTTTTGATAGCATACCGCGCACCCCAATGTCACACTGGGTGATAATTACAGTTGAACATCTCCAATCCGGTATGCATGGTGGACAAGTTTTGTATCAGTATTGAGAGGTTATCGGTATCAGCTATTAGATTCATATAGCAGAAACGGACTCGGTAGATTAATTTTTTATCAGATTTGACAGATTATCGGTTTTGACGGGATCGATTTTGGGAGGTTCAACTGTATAATAAAAATTATAATAAAAACACATGAATTTACTATAAACTTTTAAAGCCTCATATTATTTTCAACTTACATATTAACTATTTTGAGATTAAGTGTATCGAAAATAGTAGATTAGGGTTACTTAGAACACTTTATGTAAGTTGAAAATAATATAAGGCTTAAAGTTTATATATAATTTTTATTATAAACTAACAATTATATATCAACAGTTGTGACACGTCCTCTGACTGATAATTCGCTTATAAATCGCTTATGAAACCGTTTATGAAACCGCATAATAATTATAAATCATCATGTATTAAATTGATCAATCGTTTATCCTAGACCGGTCTAAGTTTAATTTCATTTTAATTAATCTTCACTGTATTGAGGGTTCAACTATAACGAGAGTGACTTGTATATGAAATATGATATATCATATATCCTAAATGTTTCCGCTACTAAAAGTTGGTTGATTGTCTAGTTCTTCTAAATTCCCTATGAATCGATAAAGTCTAATTTTTAAAAAATTGGCTGATATACTGTATTGACTAAGTCAAAGTTTTTTTTTTGGCTGTTAAATAAAGTTCATTAGTATCTGGATTCTTTTGCATAGTGAGAGATTAACGTTCTTTCAAAGCTATAAATGATTTGGTATTTTTTTTTTAGTGAACGATACGTTTTCAAAGCACTTTATGAGTTAGCTAGGCAAATTAATCATGCGAAAGTCTCCATGATGCAGAAACCCTGAAAACTAATTACCCATCTTTCAAATTAAAATCGGTGTAGCAACTGAAACACTTCTCTTAATAGGATTTGTATAGACCTTTGTAAAAGAAGACGCGAAAAGACGCGAAAAGACACGTATAAAATAATAAAGTAAAAGTATAAAGATAATAAAGTCTGTTCATAAAAAGCTGTAAGCTTAAACGAAAACGGTAATAAAGAAATTCTGTGAAAGATATTTTCATTGTTTCCTTAATTTAGCAGTTCGAGAGCCAAAAAAGGTTGGTTCGGAATCATATTCCGTGAAGTGAAATATCCGAAATTGTATAATTTTCATTGAAGCTCGGTTGCGTACAGTAATGGATCAAGAAACAGAATTCATAACTTTGGATGGTAGCTTACTTGAAGGTGGAGGGCAAGGTATTAACTAGCTTATACTTTTACGACTTTTATGAATAGTTCTCTAAACTTCTAAATAAAAATATATTTTATAAAGTGCTTCGGAATTGTGTGGCCCTCAGGTGGCGTATCATTTTAAAGATTTTATGCTTCAAAAGTTCTTAGTGCGTTTTCTTATGTTTGATTACCACTGACTTACCTCATAGTTGTCTTACGAATAAGCCGGTTAGAATTATTAATATCCGTTTGAAGCGTGATAAACCTGGTTAGCCACCTCTTTTCAACTAGTTATTAAAGATTAAATGTAGTTAAACTATTTCTTTAACTATCTCTAATGAACTTCCTTTTTTTTTAATAACTAGGTCTTAAGCCACAACATTTATCCGGCCTCCAGCTTATACGTGACATTTTCAAAGCAAATTTACAGGGCGATAAGGTAACATCCTATATATAAATAGCTTATATAAATACAATAACATACAACCTTATCTACAAGTATATATCTATAATATTATTAAATCTTTTAGATTGGTTCCAAAGAAATTTTGTTTCATCCAAGCGATGTAGATCAAAATAAAACTTTCATATGTGACACTAAGACAGCAGGGTAATATTTAATACCTTGAACTTTTTTAATCTACCAAGTTTATTAAATTTATATTTTGTTATTCATTGATTTATTTAATTGTAGAAGCATTGCATTATTGATTCAGATCGCGTTACCACCTTTGATTTTTTCTGCTCCGCCCCAAAAATCAAAGTTACCTCTACCACCTAGAACACAGAAGGCTATTCTTAAAGGTGGAACCAATGTCGCATTGGCACCACCAATTGATTTCTTAATTGAAGTATTATTAATTTCTAATTTATATTTCACTACTTTTTATTACTTTAACATGATTTTATATCTAATTTTTATTTCAAAAGGTGTTTAAGCCAATTGTTCAACGTGAATTTGGTTTCAATTTTGACATTAATGTTATAGGCCGAGGGTCTGTTACAGTAACTTCATATATTCATGTTAATACTACGTGTAAATTTGATGTAAGATCTGATTGTTCCATTTGTATATTAGTTATTATCCTCAAGGCGGTGGTGAAGTCATTTTAAGTGTAGACCCATTAGTTAATCAATCCTTAAAACCATTAAATATGATCGACCGTGGTAAAATAATTAATATCAAAGGGTAAGTCTTCAATTGAGCATGCTTTTACCTGGTAACCGAATGATAGACATTTTTAACGTATACAGTACCTTATTCCATTTATTATCTTTTTTTTTTTAAAAAATATATATTTATTTTTAAGGCGCGTGACTATTGCAAATTCACCAAAAGATGTAATTATAGATGCTTTGCTATCAGTTGCTTGTATTCTTAATTAAAACATATCTCAATTTGTTCAATGCGTCTAAGGTTGCTACTAAAATAATTTCGGGCGTATCTCAAGCACTTTCTAATGCATCATTGCCAGAACTCAACAATATTAAACCGGATATAGAAATTAATATTGAAAAGATCACTTTTGGCAAAGGTCACGATATATTGTAAGTTACTACATGATATATAACTATATTGTATTACATTATCTGTAATCTATGCTCTTTTTCGCAGATTATGGGCAGAGACAAGTTCAGGATGTATAATAAGTGGTAACGCGGTCAGCAACAGAGGTAGATATCTATTGGAGTTATTTACTATCTTATTTTAATAAAATATATTTTACGATATCACAACGGAGTTATTTAAATACTTTTTAATTTAATATTAGGACAATCACCAGTGGATGTAGGGAAGATAGCTGCCGAAGAACTTTTGCGTAATATCAAGCATGGTGGATGCGTAGATGAGTATGTTTCTTTCTTACCTATTTCGTAATCTCGATTTCTCTAATTACAATTTACTGCCTTAAACGTGTAAGGCATCTCCAAGATCAATTAATAATTTTTATGGCGATCGCAGAGGGAAAGTCACAGATTGTTACTGGTTATTACAAATTTATTTTTATAATGTTTGTGGGACTGAAGCTGAAAATTTGGGATCATCTATTTGGATCTATTAAAACCACACTTATATTCCTTTATTAATAATTAATTATATATAATGAAAAAAACGCGCCTCAAAAAATTTAGGTCAAATTTCAACTTCAGCTACCACTATATTTTTATTTTTTGTAATTATATGTATGTTTATTAATAATTTTCAATAGGTCCGATTAGTCTACATACTCGTACAGCTATACATTTTGCTGAAATAATGTCGAGTGCTAAGTTTAATATCATTAAGCTTGAATCGTCCGAATCGCAACAACGTGTACAGGAACATAGTGAACGTCTGGATGATGAATACAATGTCGGTTTGCATATGATTGAATGTGAAGGTATAGGGATAAAAATTACTAGGTGATTAGTATTCATTTCGCATCAATTTAATAAATTTGTTTAAGAATGTATCCATTTAAATTAATGGATTGGATTAATCTGTACTAGATTTAGTATTTTGTATTAGATTTAGTACACCTTTATACTATATTTTAAGATTTTTTAAAAATTTTATAAGTATAGATAATGTTATAATTAAAAGCTTATAAGATTAACTGCTTTTTTTAAAATGCTAAAAATATTTTCGTAATAAAATTTTGTTGCAATGCAAAGAACATATATAATTTACTAGTAAAAATACAGATAACACAGTGTATTAAATTTAGTACACAACAAAAAGCTAAAACTGTATACTGTATATACTTTATAACAAATTTTTTTTTATATAAAAATATTTAAATATATATATCTTCTCATTTTTTCTTTTTATAATTTTTTAAAAGTGTATTTAATTTAGTACAAATTTAACTATTAATTAGAAATTATTATTACTAGCTTTTTAACTCTCGTGAAAGAATATATATATTTATACTATAATATATACATGACATCCTGATTATATAATAGCTTTTGGCGTTCTAACAAAACCTATTCCTTGCAAATTTTAGTATAAATTATAATCTCTTCCAGCCCCAAAGCTACCTTTACCCTAACCTTAAGCTATACATATATGTATATATGTGTGTATATACACTGTAATTTAGGAAATTTTCTATATATTTTATTAATCTTGATTGTCCGCTCACGTGTCAATATTTAATTGTTATAGGCTCCGGACACACAATGCTGCGCATTAATCTATCGTAATATCGATATACATATTTATAAATATAAATTTGATTGGCGATTTACGTGTAGAGCAATAACTGATTGTTTTTATCAATACATATTACCTCACACTTTTACACTTCGTACACTTTATACCATCCATGCTTCGCGTTTTTTGTACCACTGCACTTTTACTTTACACCTTTTATAATTTCGAAAAAAGTAAGTAATTACTACTTTGGATACATGGTGCCGATTCTGGAGAAGGTTTCGGGATGCATAAGGGCTACCGATTCTTGAGGAAGTTTTGGGATGCCTTTATGCGCTCCTTATCATACCGCAAGATACTTCCACATTCAAGGAACAGGAGCCCTGGGTACGGCTACGCCATTCTTTTGAATAACGTCGGTGTGGATTATATCTTGTGGAGATTGTTTCTTAAAGGAGTAGGCCGGAGAAGGTTGGGTGTGCCTATACTTCCCTTATAAAACAAGGTACTTTCACATTCGGGGAATAGATAGTTTTATCAGTATAGTTTCTAGAGTTGATTGTGAATGATTCAGTTAAATAACCTGAAGAGTTAAATAAGTTAAAATTTGAATGCATGGAACAACTAGTTGAAACACACAGAATTACGCAAGCATATTGAGTTTATCTCAAAAAAAATTTATCTTAAGATGAAATCTCTTGGCGAAACGTTGAAACCCTAGTGAAATATGAGAAGGTATCACGTTACCAATCAATTCGAATTTAAATTAGAATTATACAATTCTTGGGTCATTTTAGCAATATCATCTTGGACTTTTTGCCGTCCTTAGGCTTCTTTTAACTAACGAAAAAAAATTTTTTTTTTTTTGTAAATATACAGATTTATCTCAAATATCGAAATGAATAATAGGCGATATTTTAAAACGAACAAAGAAACCTAACAGAAAAATTTATATGAAAAATATTGAAGACTGTGTCAAAAATCTGGGATGGCATGAACTTTTAAACGCCTCATAGAAGCAAAGATCGGATTATAAATGTAAAAAACATTTGCTTAGATTGTTCACGAAAAAATATATTTTCGATTGTAATTTGTTCACAAAACATGTATATTTCTTGGAGCTAAATTAAGTTTTATTATTGTTGTTAAAGAGAAATAGCTTTTATTTACAAGTATTTACTGTGCCACAGTAGTTTCGCAACCCTTATGACTTCGACTTGATTATTTAATTAATAAATTACATCAATTTCGCCCAAATTAATTATATTATCAACATCAATTTTTTTAAAATAAAGATTGTTCCAATATCTTTTGTTTTGTCATTATTTGAATTGGTTGAAAATTGAAAATTCGAATTTGAGATTTTTGGCGTTTATCCAAAATAAATTCGTCGAATTTACTTGTACCTAAATAATAAATGGTCGAAATTTTTTTTAGATATCAATTTATCCACAAATTTGGTCATTTGGCAAGAATTCTGAATCTCAATTTTCAGAATAATTCATTTTTAACCGTGCAGTTTATAAAACAAACCAAAAATCTCTTTCCCCGATTGATTCAATAAACTTTCTTGAATTTCTTCAAGTTCAGGACGTTGCTTTCTCTTCCTCCTTTGGATATATGATAATAATTGAATGGCGGTCTGCCACTTGAAATTTCCCAAAGAATTACTCCGAAGCTATATATGTCAGATTTCTTGCTACATTTATATGAAACATTTTCGAAACATTAAAGGTAAATCTATGCTTGCACTCCATGAACACTAGCATTTGAAGTTTTAGATGTCTCGTCTTTTGATATGCCAAAATCCGCAATCAACAATTTTTCGTCATGAACAAAGAATATTTTTGGAGAACTGAAACAAAAGAATGAAATCTTTGAACATCAAAAAAAAATTCAAGATATCAAATCAGATAAAGTTATAAACCTTTTTCGTCAACATAATAAAATAGACGAACGATCAGTGTATAAAATCTATGTGCACAATGTGCGCTCATGTGCACATGTTTTTAAAAAGTTTCACATATTTTTGGCTAGAAATGTGCACAGAATTCACATACTTTTGGGCTAAATAGTGCAAGAAGTTGTGCACATAGAGTACACTGTGCACATAATTTATTGTATGCATATTCAGATTTATCTATATAAATTTAATTATAACAAAGCTATATAGTGCACAAGTTTTTAAAATTGTTCACATAAATTATGTGTACAATGTGCACAAGATTCACATACTTTTGGGATCAGATTTTATACACTGCGAACGATAACAAAATCTCGATGAATAATTCGGGCCATTCGTATTTATCAGTTTTGGGATCTTTGCTAGGAAAATGACTAATGTGGATTTTATGAATAAAATTCAAATTTGCCAGCGATCTAATCGTCTAATAAATGAACTTTTTTTTATTTCGTAAAGTTCACTAATCTCTACAGAATAAAAAAAAGTTCATTCAAAATAGGATCATTGAATAGCTGGCAAATTTGAATTCTGTTCATCAAATCCACATAGCCTCGTAGGGTCATTTTCCTAGCAAAGACCCCATTTGCCAATTGCAAAATCATATTATAGAATCCCGATCTATAATAAACATATTTTTAAAAATTATTTATTTCATATATAAATATAAAAGTATTCAACTATGATAACTAACCTCGAATTACACCATAAAATTCAATAATATTTGGATGTTTTCAAACTTTGTTAATTTTTAAGCCAAAATATATATAGTGTTTAGTAATTCGCAGTTTTATTATTATTCTTGTATTATTATTGTAGCAATAATATAATTTCTAACCTCTTTTGCAAATCATTGAATAGTCTTTTCATCCATAGATAATATTTAAGAGCAATGACAATGACTAACCTGCAATCTTTCCATTTTGCTTTATATATAATTCTGAAAACCTCTTTTACCAATTGGCTTATGAACAGAGAATTAAGAATAGTCTTAAGACTTAAAGCAACCTTCGTGAATAATATTTTTGAGCCATTCTTCTGAATATACCATATTTTAATAACTTATACGATTTCGTCTAAACTGTTAAAACTTAGAATTGTAGAATTGAAAATTGACAAGAGCCGGAGTTCGTTGCAGTTTCGAGACCTAGTGTTGGGCATGGACAATAGATCATTGGACATTTATCCAAATTGACCATATTTTTTTTTTATTTTCAGCAAAGCAGATATGAGGTGTTCTTAAGCGCTTTAGTCAATTGGTCGGAATAGATTGGGGAATATATTTTATTTATTTTATTTTAATTAGTAAAAAAAATAGTTTACTGAATCGATTGTATTTATCATTCCAATTGAATAAACATGTGATGATAATTTAATACACAACTAGCCAGTAATTTCTGTTTTCTATACCCCACGGGTTTTATACGTAGAAACTGTAAAATATAATAAAAATTATATCTGATATTGTTAAAAAATATAACGATAATGTGAGTATTAAGATACGGTTTGAGAATTAGTTGTCGTAATAAAGATTTATAGTTTGTTAACAAGGTTCGATAGTATAGGATGCAGTTGCAGGGAGTTATTAGGTGATAAAGAAAAATCCCAATAAATTATAGCGATAGAAAAATCCCAAGATAATAAATTATAGCGATAGATAAGGCGAGACCAATTTAATTCGGTGGTTTACGTTACATTCCTTTCTCAAAAGGGGGGGGGGATGGAACATATTACTGTAGTAAATTTTAATAAAATTTTTTCTCAATCGAAATTATCGGGCTGGCCTTGCTCGTTTTTTGTGTTCGTTCATTTTCTCTTCATAATTTTTCGGAACCCAATCTTAACTTCACATGGCTCCGGCCAAAATCATATATGTATATCTCAATAATTAATTTTATTTTTACTAATAGAGAGGGAAGTTGGGCAAGTATAAATCTATCAGGTGTTTGGTATATGAATGTAGACTTTACATCAAGTTTAATTTTGATCGGTAGAGCGGTTATGGGAGTATTATATTTGTTATATTTATATCTAAAAATAATGTATTGAATTTATTATGCTGTATAATAATTAATTTTGCATTATTTGTAATAGCCAATGATTCTCAAAAAGTTCTTGTTCAAATAGATAGACACGGATTGCATAGATCCATAATCAATTTTTTTACAGTCTTATATACAGTGATATTTTAGCGCAACTTCGTGTATTGATTAGTTAACGCAAATTTGTATTGTTCTCAAGCGTTAAGCCGTAGAGTTAATACTTGAATCCGGAAATTGGGGCCTTCCTGTACGAGTACTGATTATTAAAAATCAAGAATAATATGGATGACGTAAATTCTTATAAATGATAAAATTAGGTTGGTGATGTGTTTCTTTTAACTTATATACGTGACTTGTTTTGATAATAAGTTCTTTGTGTATATTATTAAACGTCCTACTTAAAATGTTTTATAACTAAGTTATAAGATAAACAAAAAATTTTATTATACACTACGTCAGGGCCGATGATTTTCTGCGGTTAATTCCGTCCGTGACAAATTCAAATTCTGCAAAATTTCCGTGCATTTCAGCTGTTTTCATATGGGACACCCTAAAAAAATTTGCCGATAATAATTTCGGCCGAATTCGATAAGTTACGTAATTTAATAAGATCAGGTGACTAATATATATTACATTAAGACTAGATATCGTAAGTCATAAAATTTCAATCCCTATTCTTTGCAGTTTGGCGCTCAAACAAAGCCTTTATTCATTTCTAACTTTTTGACGAAAAATTTTTTTTAAAAAATTGAATTAAATTTCAATTCCTATTCGTTGGCACGATCCATTTTCGTTCAAATGAAGCCTTCATTCATTTCTAATTATTTTTCATTTCTTGTCGAAGACGAAAAATTCGGTTTAAGAATTGAATTAAATTTCAATTCCTATATCCATTTTCGTTCAAACGAAGCCTTTATTCACTTCTAATTATTTTTCGTTTCATGTCGAAAATGAAAAATTCGGTTTTAAAAAATTGAATTAAATTTCAATTCCTACTCTTTGGCAAGATTCATTTTCGTTCAAACGGAGTCTTTATCTGTTATTCATTTCTAATTGTTTTTCGTTTCTTGTCGAAGACGAAAGATTAGTTTTTAAAAAATTGTATAAAACTTCAATTCCTATTCTTTGACAAGACCCATATTCGTTCAAACGAAGGCATTTATTCATTAATTATTTTTCGTTTCTTGTCGAAGACGAAATTCGTTTTTAAAAAATTAAACTAAATTTCGATTCCAATTCTTTGGCAAGATCCATTTTCGTTCAAACAAAGGCATTTATTTATTTCTAATTATTTTTCGTTCTTGTTCAAGACGAAAAATTTATTTTTAAAGAATTTGGGATATCTCAATTCATGATCATATTTAACTTTTTTAATAGCGGCACCTGTTCGAGTAATATATTTGTTATAAAAGTCTAATTTATATTCGATTCCTTTTTTACGTTTCTTGTTAAGGTTTATTGGTTGACATGAATAGTTTTTTCCATAAATTTTCGTACAAACTAAGCACACCAACCATGTTGGACAAGCATTCGAACGAAATTTAAAATCGTTGACATTATTGTATGATAATCGTAAAATGATCATTAATAACTTTTATTACAGCTGTTTTCATAATTTCTGGACCACCTAAAACTTTTTTCGTTTCCCGAAACCTCTTCGATCCCGTTCTAAGAATCACCTACCTTTTCGAAAACTACTTCGCTGTCTCCGTATCGAAGTTACAAGCACAGCGAAATAGTTTCCGAAAAGGTAGGTGATTCTTAGAACGGGATCGATGAGGTTTCGGGAAACAATAAAATTTTTAGGTGGTCCAGAAATTATGAAAACAGCTGTAATTATTTTATTATACAGAATCAATAACTTATCGAATTCGGCCGAAGAATCATTCGGCAAATTTTTTTAGGTGTTCCGGAATTTATGAAAACAGCTGTAAAATTCATAATTTCGGCGTGAATTCTGCGTTGGTCATTTATAAATTCTTCGGATTATTTAAGATATTAAGCAAAAATTTTCGCCCGACCACGCTCGTATAGTGTTCCAAGTTGATAAAATTTTTTCAATCGATTAGTTACCAACTATATTTGCAACTAATCGATTAAGGTTATCACGTGACTAAATAATCGTTTAAATTGTTTGGTTGTAAGTTGTATAGTTGATATTACAAAAAATATTTCATCTTTAAAATTATAGTAATGATAACTTACAGATTTAGCAAAGCATTAGAAATTAAATCAAATAATGCATTTTCACAAAAGCATTAAGACTTCGTGGTAATCCGTTAAGCAGATGTAGTATCGCTTTCATATTTAACATAACATATCATTATAAATTGAACCAGACATGGGCAATTAAATAACTAGTTATAAAACAGGCGGCTTTTCATAGGGCTGGAGCCTTATGTATTAGATTTTGAATTTAAATCCCGTAACTTATATTATCATCAAAAATTTGCAGTATAATATGAATAAGTTAGTTTTAAGTACATATACATTTTAAGTACGCATACAGACGCATACAGACTTGATTTAATAATTCATAGTTATAAAAACGGCAATCTCTGCCATTAATTAATCCCTATTATATACATGTACTTTTCAATTCTTATATTATATAAATTACAAGAAATTATCCAGTATATTAAACCTCGATACGAAGAATTTTGAAATATATATTTATACTTTATAACCTTTATAGGGATAGCCTCGCGAATCATGAGCCATATCTCAACCATCCTAATCCAAACACTAAATGCTTATCCGAAAGAGTTTGTTAGAATGGGTTTATAACGCAATAATAAAGAGCCGGTAGATGATTATTTAATATAACCATGGAGTTTTTAGAATGGTTATTTATCACTAACTATAAAGAGCTGTTATGATTGTTAGAATGGTTGCTTTTGAATTCGACTATTTTGATTTTCACGTACCCTCACATGACTTGTCATCTTCATTCGATACTATTTTACATCTCGTAATGGAAATTTGAAAAGACATAGATTGTTCACCTATATTTCGCAGAATATTTTAAACACAATATAGAACTTGGATTTGTATACCAGATACTAAATTTAATAATAAAACCGATGGATATCCGTAAAATTTAATATGAAACAGATAATGGATCCAAGCTCTACTATAATAGATTATATACTGTAAACTTGATTAAAAATGGTTTAAATCTACTATCGCTATCATTTAATGGTAGGTCTAATATCCAGTAGTGATTTAAAAAAAAAAGGTCGATTCAAATATAATATATAAAACGATTCAAGTATAATTAAAAAAAAAAAATGAAACATGTGACACTAAAAGAACCACTTAAAATTATTAATATCATTATTAATAAATATGAACTACGTTTATTATTATTATTATTACTAATTTGTTACGTCAAGAATCGTCCGAATTATTTTTCAACCAGTGAAAATTGAAAAATGACAACTGTAAGTAAAGTACTGACTCTATGATTGGTACCCGTTGCAATTCATATTATATACGAAGAATAGTGCCTTTATGCTTTGGAGGAGGATACCCAGTTGGTGTAAAATACATTGAAAACTGGCAAAGTTGAAANCTCTACTATAATAGATTATATACTGTAAACTTGATTAAAAATGGTTTAAATCTACTATCGCTATCATTTAATGGTAGGTCTAATATCCAGTAGTGATTTAAAAAAAAAAAGGTCGATTCAAATATAATATATAAAACGATTCGAGTATAATTAAAAAAAAAATGAAACATGTGACACTAAAAGAACCGCTTAAAACTATTAATATCATTAATAAATATGAACTATGGGGAATAAAAAAAGGAATGACCCAATTTCCAACTGATGAGGGATATATTCCAGTTACGGCAATTTTAATTACTCCCAACATAATAGTTCAGGTAAAAACTGGCAGGAGCCAAACCAGATGATTATAAATTTGTTGCCGCCCGAACCATTAAACTAGAAAAAAAGAACGGCAAATGCTATTAATAAAAACTTCAGTCATTACTGACTAAGTATTTGTGCCAAGACGCTATGTTTATTATTATTATTATTAATCTGTTACGTCAAGAATCGTCCGAATCATTTTTCAATCAGTGAAAATTGAAAAATGACTATGATTGGTACCTGTTGCAATTCATATTATATCCGAAGAATAGTGCCTTTATGCTTTGGAGGATACCCAGTTGGTGTAAAATAAATTGAAAACTGGCAAAGTTGAAATAAAAAATGCACACCAGATACATCTCAACCCGAGAAGCATAGTTAGTTACCAATCAATGGTGTTATATCATTACGATTAATAATAATAGTTGTTTAGTGTAGATTAAAATAAATTATAGTACAGTAAGTTGATAACTAGTTGATAACTTTGTAATCGAACTAGTTGATAATAAATCGATTAGTTTAAATTTTTTTTAAATCGATTAGTTGAAAAGTTGCCAACTAGTTGGTTTTTCAACTAACGATTTGGAACACTACGCTCGTATTTCAGGTTTATTTATTTTCTACATCGGAACTTTTCGGAAGTTATACTTTTAGAACCTTTTACCTATAAAAAAAACCAAATACTGTAATTTATAAATTCTTCCGTATTTACAACCTAATTCCGTGATTTCTGCGGCATTCCGTGAAATGCAGACCTTGTTACGTAATAAAAAGCCATTGGTTAAGAAAAATTTTAACCCTTATTGTTATGCATTTCCGCTCTTTATCAGTTTTATGTTCGTTATTTGCCAATTATCATTAAATTAGCCAACTAATGAAAATTTCTTGGCCTGAAATATGCTTTAGAAGAGAATCTACCAAAATGGTGCCGTTACAGGGGTCATCCCTAAACAATACAAATATTAATATATACATGATATTCAACAATTTTAATTAAAAATATGTATCATGTCATCGAGTACAAGCCACCCTAAACTCAATCTTAAATGATTAGGCAACGGCTCTTAAACCTTTTTCCATTCTTTTCGTGACTTATAAAATGTTTGTTCAATACAGAAATAGATCTTGTCAACCCAACACAAAAATGTCACCAAGCTCAAAAGATTACAAATTACTGATTGAAGAAGAGAATACATCAACCTCTCAACCATCCTTAATCACCATGAAAGATAATCTTTCTTATATATCATCGTCGGCAGCAGCAACGGGAGTACTTCCAGTTTTAACCTATTGTGCTGCTAGTATTCTGATGACTGTAACAAATAAATATGTTCTGTCCGCATACGAGTTTAATATGAATTTTCTTCTGTTAGGAATTCAGGTTTTACTTTCGACTTCAATGTTCATTTAATTTTTTTTTCTATTTAACATAATTAATGTATTTTTTTTTTAATAAATAGTCGATATCGTGTGTTGTACTCCTTCATTTTTTCAAAATTTTTAATCTAGTTACTTATCGGAAACTGGATTCAAGAATATCTAAAAAATGTTAGCGTCACTTGTTTCTTTTATTTAATCTTTTTCAAATGTCCCATTGACAATATATATTTTCGTAGGGTTTCCTGTTGCTGTGATGCTTGTAGCTATGATTTACACGGGAAGCAAAAGGTAATAATTTCTTATTTATATCTTTTGATTTTTTTTAACCAATTTATTTTTTTTTAATTCATTTAAATATGTTATAGCTTGCAATATTTATCAATTCCTGTATATACGATTTTTAAGAATTTGACAATTATCCTTATTGCATATGGAGAAGTAATATGGTTTGAAGGAAATATTTCAAGATTAACTATGACTAGTTTTTTGTTTATGGTATTTTGTTTAATTATCTTTGTTATAGCTCTGATTTTATTTTACGTTGACATGAGTTTTTTTTCTGATCACTGATGTAAAAAGGTTTTATCATCAATTATAGCTGCATGGTCTGATATTTCCACTACATTTTCCGAAGCATCATACACATCATTAAATCCCGGTTACTTTTGGATGGGAATTAATTGTTTTTCTTCTGCCGCCTACGTCTTAACCATGAGGAAATATATAAAATCTATAGGATTCAAAGATTTTGATACAGTATATTATAATAATCTTTTATCAATACCTTTGTTGGTAATATTGAGTTTTACTATTGAAGACTGGGGTGTTAGAAATTTAGAAATGAACTTGTAAGCACTTTATTGGTTAAAAATTTAATTATTTAATGTCCTTTCCTAATGTTTGGTTTCTTCAATTAGTCCTATCGAAGTTCGAAATACGCTCTTAATGGCTATCTTATTCTCCGGCATATCAGCATTTGCCATTTCATATGCCTCAGCATGGTGTGTCAGAGTCACATCTAGTACAACGTATAGCATGGTAGGAGCATTAAATAAATTACCCGTTGCTGCAAGCGGCATGATTTTCTTTAATGATCCTGTCACTTTCGGCAGTGTATCTGCCATAACAGTTGGTAAGTTATTTTTGTTCTTACTGGATTTTAGGAATTTAGTTATTTATTTTTATTCTCATTTTATCTAAGGGTTCATTGCCGGAATTCTGTATTCCATTGCAAAATCAGGTCAGGCTAAACCTGATAAACAAAACAGCGATGATTATCTTCCTAAACCTGTATCAAGTCAGCAAAAAGAATGATAGTTATGAATAATGGTGCCTGTTTATTTGGTTGTTTAGATTAACGCCTTATATTCAATATTTTACATTAACATCATACAGTTAGGGTATATAATATTAAAATAATACCGTTTCTAATTTCTTAATGTAAATTCACTTAATACATTGTATCGATATCATAGGATACAATTTACTAATAGGACTAGATCTTTTGTAGAGTATTTTCATAGATACTAATTTACTTAATAAAATAAAATGAATACAAACCTCATCAATAAAATATAAATAGAGCAAAACATATAATACAAACTTAATCATTTTTAGTGAAAAAAAAGTGACTTAAAAAAAGTCGTTTTTTTTTGACGAATCCAAAATATTCCGCCTGGTGAAACTATTTCACGTTGCGAAGTGTTTCGGACCTTGAAATGTGCAAATATAGTATTTAGTTTTTTGCGCATTGAACCGAAAATGTTTCGTCCCGGTGAAATTATTTCTAACTGGCGAATATTTCTGACTTCTGAAAAGTAATTTAACTCGAAACACTACTTTTAGGTATACAGTATATAAAATCACCGATCACACTATGGCATGCTTTAATTGACGCCCAAAATAAATTGTATTTGTTCCTATTGATAAATAAAACTGAATTAGTTTTCAATATTTTGAATAAGATAAACATAAACCGTTATTAGTCTGTATGATTAATGGAATCTACAGTGAATATTATCTCCGTGAGCTTGCTACAAAAATAAACAAGTTTCTCTGATTTCTGAACACAGTCATTTCGATCAATAGTAACACTCGATATATAAAGTTCATGCAAACATTTTTATCAAACCTGTTCTTGCATATTACGATCGACTATTAAATGCATGAACATTATGATTTCTTTATGGGACATCGTTTTTATAGAATAAGATCACGAGTTATGTTCGGTTTTCACATTTACTTCCATAACTGTGTACTTCTTGGATTTTGGATAAGGTTTCTGAGTTGAAATTGAAGGTTAACTGGGTATTGTAATCCTTCAAAATCAAATATTCTTTTTTGAATCCGAATTTCAAAGTTTTCATTAACTCTTTTAGGCCTGGTCTGGCATGTGACATTATTCTTTTCTGGTTTGTAGATGAAACTTCAATAAATTCATTAAATTCTTAGGGTTCTTCAACTTAATTTTCATTCAAAGCTTCAAAGCTTCATGAGTCTTCAGACTGTTTCAATTAAGGCTTCATAATAAGTCTTCAGACTGTTTCAATTAAGGCTTCATAATAGTCTTCACGCATATTTTCAATTAGAGTATTTGGGTTTTTTTTTCGGTTTTTTTTTTTCTAATTTTTAACATATTTCTCACAACCTAAAACGGGAGAGACCCATCTTCTTTTGATTAATTGCCTTCCTTTTCTTGGTTCTTCAATTTGGAAAGCCTTCAAGGTTTTTTTTTTGTTATTATTATAATTATTTTTTTTTTTTTTTTTTTTTTTTTTTTTTTTTTTTTTTTTTTTTTTTTTTTTTTTTTTTTTTTTTTTGGTTTTTTTTTTTTAACCTTCATTACAAGAACTTGCTTATTTCAATGTCTGAATCATCACGCATATTTTAAAGGTTAACATGTTAAAAAGTTTTAAGAACGTGTAATTTAACTATATTATGCTTAGATTTGGATTTATTAGATACCTACTTGCAAAGAAAATCAAAGAAAAAGAAAAAGGGGATAAAACACAAGCAGCAAAAGAAAAAGCCAAACCCTTCAATTATGCATAAAAGGAAGCATATCTTGTATAGACTTGACAATGACATGTGAATATAGAGAATACTATCATTGGCCTGAGAATTGCTATTCTTCATTCTTCAGAAGGACCACTTCTCTTTTTCGTTCTTGTTCTTGCTATTTTCCCGAAAAAAAAATATGTATATAAAAAGATACTACTAACAACAACCCGCAAATAAAAGAACTTGAAGTTTAAATGATAAAATCGCCAGAAAAGTCCAAATAGAAGCAAAGTTAAGATAGAGCTATTAAGTAAGATGTTTAGTTATCAGTACAAAAAGAGCAATTAAGAGAATGTCGAATACAGTCATCCCTCCATATAATCATCCCCCTATAAGCACATCATATAAACCCTCTCTCTTTATCACGTTTGTATTTAAAACGAATTACTATTAAACTTATAAAAATATACCTCTTTATAAGAACACTTCTTTATAAGTAATATAAAGAAGGATGACTGTATATTATCCAGCACCTAATAAAAATACATACCTATTTCAGCGAGAGTAGCTACGGGATCTTCTAGAACGACTATACGATCTTCTTCTACTTCTTGAATAACTACGGCTGCGGGTCCTTTTTCTATCTCTTTCTCTTGACCAGCTTCGGCTTCTAGAGCGTGAAGGCGTCCTTCTTCCTCTATAACGCGGCGGTGGGCTGAAAGAAGGCGTCCGACGATAGGTGTTTCCACGAAAACGTGATGGTCTATCCCCCATATATTCACCTGGGGTCGGTGTATGTGGCCTCTGAGTCAATGAATAATCTACACGCATATTTCTTCCATTGAGTTCCTATAATTTGCAATTATAGCATTATATATACAAGTGTGAAGATATTACGAAAATAATATAATACAGCTTAAATGTAAACGTACCATCCCATTTGTTTTTTCCTTAGCAATGGTTGCTTCTTCGACTGAGTTCATGTAGACAAATCCAAACCCACGAGACCGATCGCTCTGTTATGTAATAAACAACTGTAATTACTAATCTTGTCGTTCATTCTAAATTATTCTAAATTAAATGAAGATAATGTACCCGATGATCATAGACAATAGTCACTTGGTTAACCCTTCCATAACGTTCAAAGATAAGTTGTAAATCTTTTTCAGTAGTCCTAAGACTAAGATTGAAAACACCTAAAACATGGCTAGGATCAGGCTCCTATTAAAAGGATTATTAGTGAGTAAGTTAAATAAGTATCACTAGTTGCTTGCGTCGAACTTACGTCTCTACGACTCACTCTTCTTCTTCCACGACTTCTATCGCGACTTCTGGATCTAAAAGGTAAAAAGATTCAACTTTCTAAAAGTATGATTTGTCTAACGTGGAGCAAAAGTAAACTTTACCTCCTCCTTCTGTCTCCTCTAGAGATACTCCTGCTTGAAGAACTTCTAGAATATGAACGACGTCTATGTCGACGAGAAGAACGTGATTTATAAGGACTTCGGCTACGTGTTCTGCTACGAGAGTAAGAGCGTTGGCGGGGAGAGCGTGATCGAGGTCGTGGACGAGATGCACCGCCCTCACGATCACGGGCGCGGTCGTCGCCATTAGCAAGTGAAGGCGGACCTTGAGATGGCATGTCCGGTGGTACGTTAGAAAGTGGGGAAGTTTCTTTTTTTGCTGAAGTAGAAAGCTCTTGCTAATTTTTTTTATTTCGTAATAGACGAAGAATTGATAAGCCAACTGTTTGTCAGCTGACAAAAATGATATACATATATATAGTAACGGTAAAAAACATACGGTTGTCGGAAATGTCGGAGGTTTTGCCTCAATATCTTCAACCTTGTTGGCTGGCTGTGGATATCCAGGGTCGGCATAGCCTAGCTCCATCGTTTCTCCTGTGCTGGTAATGTGTAGCTGAGTGTTGCTAAAAGGTCAATACGCAAAAAAAAAAAAAACTTTTTAATGCAGGAATTTACACTGTCATACGGAAGTGTACAAATCGTATGATCCCTGAGTGTTACCTCGAGATTTTTTTACCGGGTTGTAGATCAAAAAAGTCATTCGCATTTAAAGACAACTACTAATTATATACATTTGCCTTTCTTTCATGTATGAAGATGTTGTGGATTCTCGCAATGATGCATAAATTAAATTTAGGAAATTTTCTAACACGTAACTCCGAGGAAAACCGGTCGAAACAATATTGCGGTATTACAAAAAGTTTATCAGCTATTAGCTATCGAATGTATCAAGATTTGAAAATAAAAAAAAAAAATAAATATTTAATAGTATACGTATATCTTTTATTAACGCTATAAATTAAATTATGATACAAAAAAGTTAATACTGTATACAGTATATACAGTATCAGATATACTGCAAAATTAAAAAATTTTTTTTTTTAATTCAGTAATAAGGTTTTTAAATGATTTTTTAAACAAATTTGTTTATTAAGAAAATTTATATGTATTGATTTTATTAATTCTGTAATTTCAAATTCGTGTAGCATACCAATAAAAACTATTTTTACAAAAATTAAACTCTTGCTTATAATTAGAATAAAAATGGATTTGAAATTAGAGTAAAGTATAGGTTATACCAAAATTTCTCAAGAAATTTTTTTGTTAGAAGCCAAAAAGTAGTTTTATAGTCAAAATTTAGAAATATTAGTTGGTTTTATATTATTTGTATATATAAATAGTAATTGGTTTTGTTTAAAATTAAATTTGTTAGGATATGGCAACTTAGAATTGTAGTAAGTTGTTGTTCTTCAAGCAACAGGTTGTGAGTTCAATTTCTGCTAATAATGAATTGAATAATGAATTAAATAATCAGTCTGTATTATAGCAACAATTTTCTTATCAATTGGTTAGATATATTATTTGTAGTCTTGGTACAGTATACTAGATCTTTAAAAAAGTAAACTAGAAGCTAAATAGATAAAATTTGTAACAATAGCTATACAAACAAAATCCAAGAAACTAAAGCAATTAAAACCTGTTTGGCAAGCCCCAAGTAAGAAGTAAAAAAAAATCTTTGATAATACTATACAAGACTAAAATTTTGAACTATATACCAAATTTAAAAAATATATAAGACCTCATAGTCAAAAGGGTTACCAACTAGACTACTAAAGTTATACTAAAAAAAAAGGTTTTATATTATAGAAGTAAAACTAGAAAAAGAAAAACTATTATAGTAAACCAACTCTTTAAAACTAATAAATTTGATAGCAAAAAATAAAAGAATGCAGAACAGAAAAAAGATCAAATATAAGTATTAAAATCAAATTAAACTTTACAAAAACAGAAGTAGATAATGATAGCAGATTAAAAAATATTTCTAATTACAAGTATTGGTTAATACTATAGTACAATTAGTGTACAGATTATCAAAGTATAAATAATTTTTGTATATAACAAGAACCATTCTACCAAGTCTCTATCAAAAATAAAAAAACTATAAAGCTAGTATTTTAATAGCAAAATTAGGGTAGAAACATTTATCAGGTGATTTCCACCTCTTAAGAGAGTACCCCTCTTCCCCCACCTGATACTAAACTAGTTAATCAAATTTAAGCAAATAATATATACAAACTGGACCCAAACCAAACTTTAGTCAAGTCTGAGTTTGGTTCAGATTTGGTTCAAAGTCTGCAGGCTGGTCTTAGTTGAATATGTTTATATGTATATTTTGGCACTAAACAAGTTTACTTAATACATGAAGTTAAAATCAAATAGTAAAATTTTGTTATCATAAGATTTTATAAAATTTTATTAAATAAAACTCTTTTTAACGATCCTTATACCAAATTTTCCACTAAAACCCGACCTATGAAAACTTTGAAGTTAATATTTTTGTATATAACAAAGACTTTATCTAGAAGCAACTTGGATAAAGTGTTTCAAATTGGATATGAGAAAACTGAAATAGAGCTGAAAAAGATCTCTCCTTTTGGATTTGGCTTTCCGGATAGAAGACTTTGTTACTATAAAAGATATAGTAAAGCAACAACTCTAAAGTTTTTTGTCAGAAACTATAGAAAGCTTAGGCAAAAGTAGATTTTTGGTTAGAAATATTATTCTTCAAAGCATAAAACTTATACTTCTTTCAAGTTTGGTACCTTCGACATTTCTTCTTGGGCTTTTCGAAATTTCATCAAAAAGTGAGAAATCCAGTTTACTCCCTCCAAAAAACAGCAATATTTACTTCGTCCAAATTGAAAAAAGCATGGGTTCAAGTCACAAGTAAGTTTCGAGTAAGGGGCATGCCATTTATTACATAATATTTTTTACTTAGTAGCCACCTCTACCCATGTATGGTGTGATTATTTTGTCTAATTCTAATTGATTAATATAATATATAGATATAATCACTACTTCTAACCATATATTCATGGTAAAATTACGTAATAAATAGCATGCCCCTAACTGATGAATGACACGTGAGGTTTTTTGTGAGGTCAATCCAAAATGAAAATTCTTTTCAAAAGATTCTTTTAGGCATAGCCCCGTATTATTTTAGGTTCCTTTTACTTTTCTTATTTGTACATATTACTTAGAAGAGGTATTTCCTTGTGCAGTATTATATAATTTTTATAGTCTGTTTTAGATGCATTTTTTTTAGACTCAGATTCTACTAAGTATTTACTTAGATTAGACTTCATCAAAACAGAATTCTCTTTGTTCCTTTCATCTTTTATCTTTTATTTTGTTCAATTTCAGTTGTCGTTATAGGTTTTTCAATGCTTTCGCCTCTTTTTTATTTCCTTTTTTTTTCTTGTCTCTCAAGTTTTTTTTTTTTAATGGTTTGATTATTTTCACCATAGATGCTAGGTAAGAGAGATTTAAAGAAATTCTGATTTGATAAGACTAGCCATAAGTTTTAATTCTTTGGATTAGTTCAACAAGGCACTTACGAGGCAGCCAGATGGGGTAAGACTTCAAAATTAGAAAGAGCATAGCAATAGATTTGATTTTGTAATTAGATTAATTTTATTATAATTTTTTTTAATAAAAGTACTCACGAGTCCATCAAAGAGAAAAAAAAATTTTATTAATAAAATTTTATAAAATCTTATAATTCACAAATTTTTATTAAATAATTCTACCTTTATGCACTAAGTAACCTTGTTTAGCATCCAAAAATACATCAAATTGGCATAATTATTTTTATTTTTTAAATTTTAGATATTAGATGCATAATTTTGATTTTTGATCAAAAAAGTCAAATTTAAGCATCTTTTTCAAATTTCAAGTAAAATAAAAAAGATTCTGCTAATTTAATGTATTTTTAGATGCTAAACAAGTTTACTTAGTGCATAAAGTTAGAATTAATTAGTAAAATTTTGTAAATCATAAGATTTTATAGAATTTTATTAAAAAATTATATAAAATATTATAATTTGCAAATTTTTATTAATAAATTCTAACTTTATGCACTAAGTAAACTTGTTTAGCATTTAAAAATATATCAAATCGGTAGAATCTTTTTTATTTACTTGAAATTTGGAGAAAAGTTGCTTAAATTTGACTTTTTTAATCAAAAATCAAAAATTATGCATCTAATATCTAAAATTTAAGTAAAATAAAAATAATTATACCAATTTGATATATTTTTGGATACTAAACAAGTTTATTTAGTGCATAAAGTTAAAATTTATTATTAAAAATTTGCAAATTATAAGATTTTATAGAATTTTATTAATAAAATTCTATAAAATCTTATGATTCACAAAATTTTACTAATTAATTCTAACTTTATGCATTAAGTAAACTTGTTCGGCATCCAAAAATACATTAAATCAGTAAAATCTTTTTTATTTTACTTGAAATTTGAAGAAAAGATACTTAAATTTGACTTTTTTGATCAAAAATTAAAAATTATGCATCTAATATCTAAAATTCAAGTAAAATAAAAATAATTATCACAGGTCAAAGACCAATATATCGGGTACCTATCGGGTACCATATTACTATAGTTGAAAAATATATAAAATACTACATATCGGTGACCTACCATACATATATCGTATAGTTTGGATATATCGGGTACCCGATGTGTATATGTAATAAAAATAATTTTTAAATCTATATATATTATAATTCTAAATCATTGTTTACAATGCAGATATTCTATATATTCAAAAAAATTTATCCTTTACGATATAAAAAATAATTTTTACTATTTAAAGTTTTTATTAATTTGATATATATCGGGTACCTGATAAATATAGTCTAAAAGCGGTATAACAGATTGCATCTATAGCACATATATGCAATGGTAGGAATAAGAAGTAAATTTCTGGTTATCTTTATATGGTATATCTATGAAATTTACCCACCTAAAAATATCTATTCAACCCTAAAAGGCGTCATAATAAGGCCGGAATTTTTATTCCCACCATATTGCATATATGCGCAGGATAAATAAATAAAGCAAACACGTTCTTTTTTTTGTTTCTTTTATTTTATAAGTTATATATATATTTTTTTTTAATTATTATTATATTAATCATTTAATTTTTTGTTTTTTTTTTTATTTTTAATTGTTTACTTTTAATTGTTTAATTTTTTTTTTACTTTTAATTGTTTAATTTTGTTTAATCGTTTAATTTTTTTTTTATTACTCTTTTTAATTTTAATTGTTTAATTTTTTTTTGTTTTTTTTATTACTTTTAATCTTTTTTTTTATTTTTTTTATTTTTTTATTTTTTTTTTAATTTTTTTATTTTTTTATTTTATTTACTTTTAATCGTCTAATTTTTTTTT
>QKWP01000970.1:132210-143936 GCA_003550325.1 Gigaspora rosea
GCAAATTTGCCTGCGTATTTTAAAATTTTTAATAAAATTTTAAATATTGATTTTAGCCATATCTTTTCTAAGTAAAAAATATTCTTTAAGTTTTGTTTTAGTAACTTTGTTATAAAATTTTTTTAAAATCATTAGAAAACTTTAATATAATAAATGTTTAAAGTTCTTGTATTGGCATTTTTACTATTAAAATTTTTCTTTAGATTTTTTCAAATTTTATATGTTCCCGTCTATAAAAAAAATCTTTACTTCTAATACAAGTCTTAATTTTTACAAGTAAATCATTAAAGTTGCAATAATGAAAGTTGTCATCCTTTATATAAACTACAATATTGTCTTAAGAACTATAGTTCTAAAACTAAAACTAAATAAGATTGCAGAAAAATTGTAATAAAATTTTTTAAAAAAATTTTTTTTTAAAATTATCTATTTTCAGCATATATGTAACTATA
This sequence comes from Gigaspora rosea, assembly GCA_003550325.1. NCBI lineage: Eukaryota > Fungi > Glomeromycota > Glomeromycetes > Diversisporales > Gigasporaceae > Gigaspora > Gigaspora rosea. The sequence goes on from QKWP01000970.1 coordinate 132,663, forward strand.
ATTTATTTTCTTATAATATAAAAACTAATTTTGCAAAAAAGTAATCCTTATTTTCAAATATAATTGTACAAAGTTTTATTTAATTATTTTAGCATTTTAAAAAAGTAAATCAGAGCTAAAAAAGTGCAAAAACGCAGGCAAATTTGCCTGTATTCTACTACAATCTAAGGGATAGGATTGTATATTATATTCCAAATTGTAACCGATTTGTTAGAGAATTGTTTATAATAAATAAATAAAAAATAAATAAAATTTTTATTAAATTGCTTTATCAGTTATATTATTGTTATGGCAAAGTGATGATTAGGTGATTATAAAAAATATATGAATATTCGAATTTATTCTTTCTTGATGTTACTTTTATATCAGGTACATATCGGGTACATGATGTATTACAGAATTTATATATGCGATATATATACGGCATGTATACGGCATGTATACTATATGTGTACTATATGTGTCCGATATGTGTCCGATATCCTGCATGAACTCTACATATATTGGGTATGTGTATAAATATATCTTATACATATCATATATATATAGTATACATATCGGGTACCCGATATTATACCGATGTGCATCGTTTTGACCTGTGTATGTTTTGTGTCACTTCACAATTCATGTCAATTTTAAAATGTCACATGTCAGTTTAAAATTGCAAATTGACATATGTCAAATAATAATTAATATTTTCACTCCGAATCTGACCCTTCCGACCCAGTCATGTACAACGTAATACAAACAGAAATCACATGACTTTTGGGTTCTTGCACTTTGACTAATGGTTAGGTTATACAAAATTCCAGTCACGTGATCTGTACAACAATAATCGCCCAACCAAAATTTGAACCTGAAGTAGATTCAAATTAAACTACAAAATAAGCTACTCACGATTGACAATAGTCGCTAAATAGTAAAGTCCAAATTCTACTATGCAAATCGATTAAAATCGATTAAATAACCTTATTTGGAAGAACAAAATACACATACAGTAAAATTTTTAGCAAGATTGGTAAACATTTTATTATTTGACTTTTAACTTTTACCTTCGATGAAAAAATTAAAATTTTTTTTAAAAAAATATATTTGACGAACGTAAAAGTTAAAAGTCAAATAATAAAATGTTCATCAATCTCACTGAAAATTTTACTGTATGTGTATTTTGTTCTTTCAAATAAGGTTAATTAATCAATTTTACTCGATTTGTATAGTAAAATTTGGACTTTACTATGTAGCAACTACATTAGCAAAATAAATATGCGAAATCTTTCGAAAGAAATTGCATACCAAAATCTTTTGAAAGAATTGTGATCGACGCGAAATCTTTCGAAAGAACCACAATTTTATGAAAGATTTCGGTATATATTTTTTCGAAATATTTTGGAACATATTGCGAAATATTGCGAAATAATGCAAAATATATTGCGCAATATTGCGAAATAGACCAAATAAAGCAATGCAAACCCTATCTAATTATCTCATTTCGGGGGCCGCAGGAGGTAATATTTCACATATTATCGCGTAAATCTGCAGCTTTTCACAATATTTCACAATATTTCACATATTTTCAAAAATTTTTAAAATTTTCGCATTATTAAATTTTATATTTTTATTTATTATTATTTTTTATTTATTATTATTATATATTATACATATTACATTATATATTATATTTTAATTATTATACATTTTTTACAGTATTATTTTTACATTATTCCATATTATTTTAACTACTTTCGCACTTCTTCGCATCTAATTCTATTACTATATACGAAAAACTAGCCCTACACACTTATTTTCGCTCATCCCAAAGTTAGCTATTATCTTCGCTTCTTTGTTTTCTACTGTTTTCGCTTTTTTGTTTTCTATTGTCTTACCTTTGGCTATTTTTTTTGGTTTGGTTATACCTTCGTTTCGCTCTTTTTTTTCTAAATACCTTCTCAAAATAGTAAAGAAGTGAAAAAAATAAAAAAACCATTTCTCAAAAGTGTTGGTGTTCTTGCAAATTGCCGGAGAAATTTTGTAAAGTGCCGAAAAAGTCGCAAAGTTTCGAAAAAGTCAGGAATAAATAAAAATAAAATAAAAATTAAAAAAATAAGTAAAAAAAAAACAACCGAAAAAACAAAAAATGTAAGCAAACTAATAAAAAAAATAAACGAAGCCCCACATCTTCATTCCTCTAAAATAAGAGTTTCACGTTCTTGCAAATTCAGAAATTCAAAAGCCATATTAAGTTCTTGCAAAATGCTAAAAAAGTCTCAAAATGCTGAAAAAGTCTGTGTAGGTTTTCTTGCAAAGTGCTAGAAAGGAAGGTTTTGTTCTCTCAAGTGTCAAAATAAAATAAATTAATAAAAAAATAAAACAAAAAAAAACAAAAACAAAAAACATATCGAATTAACAGGCTGATCCTCAATTTCTATACTAAAAACAAAAAAAAAACAAAAATTTCTGACAAAACACTAAGATCGATAATAGTAAACTGCACAAAAAGATAAAAGTGCCGAACCCAAAAACAATTTTACAAACAAAGAAAACCAAATCAAGCCTAAAAACAGGCTAAAATTTTCAACAAAAACTTAGGAAATGATAGTGTATCGGCAGAAATACAAAAAGTGGGCATTTTACAAAAACCCTGTAGTGCAGATCACTTAGAACAAAACAACAACACGTATGTTTATAATAGGAATAACAAACCAAATAAGGAAACAGAGACGGAATAACGCGGAAGTACAACAAAGCAAAAGAAATAAACAAACATCAAAACAGTAAACAAAGATCAAAACAAATAAACAAACACGGTTAAAACCTGCAAACAAAAACTGGTGACAAGCTTAGATCTATAAATAGAAAATTAAAACATCATGGAACATCTAGTACAACATAGAGAATTATTTAACCAACAGGAGTGAGAAATTTTGGCAACACTAAAAGAATTACAAAACCGTACCATTAGAAAAGACAGAGAGGTAGCTAACTTTCTGGGAATAACCAATCCAGAAACTGTGTATATCATTAGACAGGTAATAGAGCTATACAATTGGGAGCAATACCAAGAAGCAATTGGAAAAAAAGAAAAGGTTAAGAAAAAGCTTTTACCCCAGATCTTTTAGAAAATATCGCAAAAGAAACATTTAGTAGAAAATTAGCATTAACACTGTCAGAAACTGAAACAATAGATTATGGAAATAAGGAAATCGAACAGCAAATTTTAGCATTCCTAAATAGTATAGAAGAAGAGGATCAAAGTGAAATAGAGGAGATAGAGAAAAACATAATTAAACACGAACCCAAACCAAAAGAAGAAGAAACGACAGAGAAAGAAGAGGGACAAGAATTATAGGATAGATGAAACAGCAGAAGAAGCCCAAGGTGCAGATGGTAAAATGGAGAAAAATACAGAGAAAGTTAGACAAGAAGACAAATTGGAACTTAGAAACAGCAAAGTTTACTTCATGATTTGGGATCTACCAAACAGAATCTCCAAAAAACAAGTTTCGGAAATGGTCAAGAAATTTGGGCAACCAAGTGAGATTCGTATACTGCACAGCATGAATAACAAAACTAGGGCAGAAGTAGAATGGAGTATAATGGGAGAAGGTATTAAAGAAAAAATAGAAACAAATTGGGTCTTACCAGTAAAAAATGGCCAGTTAGCAAGAATTACAGCCAGAAGAAGCAAAAGAATAGAGCTAGAAAAGAAATGGAGAATTCATGCAAGAATTGGAAATTTCCCAAGATTTACAAAAGAAGTCCTATTATTAAGACAATTAAGGAGTATCAATGCGAAAGCAGTGCACATATTTCAAAACAAAAATGGAAACCCGAGAAGTCAAGCGGTAATCAAATTTAAGAATAAAGAAGACAGAGAAAGAGCCTTGGAAAGGAAACTAAAATACTTCAACTATCCAATAGAATGGGAGTATTCAGTACCATATAGAAAGGATGATGATGGTGTAGCAACATCGCATAGCATAACATCAAGAAGGCCCTCAATGACACAGTACAACCAGGTCTTACAAACAGAAAGAGAGAAACACGAAAAAAGGGAATAGCAGGAAAAAAAGGAATTGAAGAAAAAAAAGAAGGCTCCGCAAGATATAAATGGAAGTGTGCGCATTAAGGAAGGGGCAGATCTAGAAAGACATAGATTAGAAGAATTAGCACAAAGATTAGTAGAGGAGATTAAAGATAAACTAATCTGGGAACTCTCGAATAGCATGAAGATAGGGGCGGGGATACCACAATGCTCCTAAATTGGGCGCCACAGTTGATACAAAGAACATAGCCATAGAGAGTGGGTTCAGCTTTACGGCTAAAACACATAAAGGAAAAGAACCCAAAATTATGGAGGATATGGCGGAAAGGAGAAGGAGGTTAGAGTTCTTAAAGTTAGGAGTACATAATATAAACGGTATTAAAAGGAATACACATAGGTTACAGGAGTTGATTGATTTTAGCGAAGAGCACGGTCTTAATGTGGTAGGGATAACAGAAACTAATGTAAGGGAAAAAGAAGCTAAATTTATGGAAGTTCAAAGAAAGGGGTACAGGGATTACTGGTCAAGCTCAGACCAGGATAAGCATAAGGGCTCAGGCGTCGGTCTCCTGGTTGATGGCGCATGGAGTAACATATTACGAAAGTAAAAAGACCAAGTGCTTATGCACTTAAAGTAAGCTTTACGTTTAAGAAAGCAGCTATTTTATGCTGGGTCATATACATGCCCCCGAACGATAGGAGAATACAAAATGAGATACAAAGGACAATAACAAGGGATGTTTGCGTAGCTAAAAAGAATACTTCCTTTGTAATAATGGGAGATTTTAATAGAATTATGGATGTAACGATGGATACAACAAACTCTTCCCTCAAGAAGCAAAAGAATTTACCACTAACAGAATGGCTAAGAAGCACAGGCTTTGTAGAAGCATTTCGCTACTGCAATCCTACTCAAAGAAAATTTACCTGGACAAATGGTACAACTAGAACAAGAATCGACCAAATTTGGACGTCTAGTTCACTAAAATTAGGAGTAGGGAGCAGCGATATTAAAGAAATGGATCTCATAATGGGAAGTAACCACAACCTGGTATGGGCAGAAATTAATGCTTCGGAGGTATTAAAATTTACCCAAAGAGTGAGGGAAAGGGCAGACTTCTTTAAAAGAAAGATATTCCTCTATAAAGAAGCTACAGAAGAAGTATGGGAGGATTACAGATCAACGTTGGAAAAAATATTAGTGAATGGAAAAAAAATAAACAATAAAACCGAGGTGGAGAAAGGTAAAGATATAGAAGACATGAACATAGAGGAAGTAATAAATGAAGAGTGTGAAGTGATTGAAAAAGCTATTCTAGAGGCAGTATCCAGGCATATTCCTTCGAAAATAATCAAACACAGACCGAAAGAAGTTACCAAGCATATCGACCGATCCCCTTTGTTCTGAGACGTAAAGAATCTTAGAAGATTAATGAGATAGGCAAGAAAGGAACTAGGCCAAAATTTAGATGAAATAGACAATCTTCTAATAAATGTACAGGTTCAGGATATCAATGAGAGACATAAAATTGGAGTTTCACAGATAGAAGGAGAGTGGATGGAAGAATGGATCGAACAAACCAAAGGATAGATTAAGACTCTAGAACGAAAGCTGAAAGAAGAGGAGAAAAGAAGGATAGAAAAGAACATTGTAGAGAACATAGAGAGAAGGTATAATATGATAAGGAGGAATGAGAAGATAATGCTGAATAGTATATTGGAGAGGCCATGAAGAAAGATAATAATAGACAAGGTAGTAAGAGAGGAAAACATCCCAAACACACATGGGTCACTGATAACAAAACCGGAGCAGGTTAAAGAAGAAACAGATAAATTTTTTAAGAGACAATTTAGAAGACGGTAGCATTTGTTTGCACAACTACCAGAAGACTGGAGGAGTGAATATGCGCCAAAGGAGTGGATTAGTGAAGAGTGGTACAGAGAGATAATGTCACCGATTCAAGAAGCAGAATGGGAAGAGAACTTAGAATTGCAAAAAAAGACACTGCTCCAGGAATATCAGAGATCAGTTACACTATGATACAAAAAGCAGGGCCTAAAGCAACGAGAAGATTCTTGAAGCTAATGAACCTGGTGTTAAAGCATAGCATCTTCCCAAGGAGATAGAAAGTGGGTCAAATATTCCTGATTCCCAAAATGTCTGAGTAGAATTTTTCCTTAGCGAGCACGAGACCAATAATGTTACTAGAAACATTTCAAAAAAGTTTAGTACGGATAGTTCAAAAAAGGTTCAATAGAGTGTTTCTAGAGCACAATATACTTCGGGGTCTTAATTTTGCGGGCTTACCTGGTGAAAGTACAGGGGCCCCAATTTATACTCTAAGTAATATCCTGGAAGAAGCTAAAGAAGAAAGAAAAGAACTATGAATATTACTACAGAATATTAAGAAGGCCTTTGATTCGGTTCCTCTAGAAAGTATTAGACAGGCGTGTACAAGAATTAAGATTCCCCAGAAAGCTACAAATTTTCTGCTAGAGATATTTAGTAAAAGAAGGGTTAGAGTTATCACGAAGTTCGGCTTGTCAGAAGGTTTTCAAGCGGAGGATGGGATCGACCAAGGGGAGGTAATTTCACCCCTTGTATGGAGAATAATTTACAATCCATTGTTGTGCAGAATACAAGCTCTAAGGAAAGGGTATAGCATGACATACAAAAACCTTCTGAGTTTTTAATGCCATTTGGAAAAGAAAGGGGTCTTAATATAAGCTGCCTAGCATTTGCAAATGATACAACATTCATAGCAAGTACACAAAGTGACTTGCAAGATATACTAGACAAAGCAAATGAGTTCTATTGTATAAATAATATAGATATAAACCCAAAGAAATCGGAGATGGTTGTTAGGGTGCGAAACGGGCCGGGTCGGGTCGGGCTTTCTAAGACCCGAAACAGAGCCCGAAAAATTTTTTTAGGCCCGATTTCAAGCCCAAGCCCAACAAAAAGCCCGTTAAACAAACCGGGCCGGGCCTTGTTATAAATCGGGCTCAAGCCCGACAAAAAAGCCCGCTAAGCAAACCGGGCCGGGCTTTATTTTAAATTCGGCCCAAGCCCGGTTCGGCCCGTATTTCATATAGATTTTTGACTCTGACGGCAGAAAATGCCATCGGAAATCGTATTAAAACCTTTTTTTAAGAGCCGATAGTATAGTGTTGAAACCGATAGTATGGATAATAATATATTCGAAATGTTCTTCTAATCTATATTCGTTCACCAGACTTACTTGTCTGGCTTTTTGATTTCTTACTAAGGGTATGTTTTCCTACCTAGTGAAGTTTACGTACATACGTACGTATGGTGCAAGTCTAAAAATCACAATTATTTCAGGACAAAAATTAAAATCTTATTCCTTAAAAAAAAGATAATCAAGTAACACAATTTAAATCAATATCTACTTCTGTAACAAATAAGGTAAAATTGGGGTTTTTATTCTTGCACCGTATCGGTTAGTGCACAAGAATTGAATTTCTTACCCCTACATTATAACTACAATATAAGGTATTTTCAAATATACTTTTGCTTTTTGCTTTTTTTTTTAACAAAACCCGAGTTCGGCTTTTGTTGAAAAAAAAAGCAAAAAGCAAAAGCATATTTGAAAATACCTATAGTATATATATGCGTATATACGTAATCTACCTCTAGGGTTTACCGGGCCTAACCGGGCCTAATCGGGTATATTACAGAGGCCCGGGACCAGCCCGATATTTTTTAGGCCCGACCCGAGCCCGGCCCGCTTTATAAAAATGTGAGCCCGAAACTAGGCCCGAGCCCGGCCCGGCCCGCTAATTTCCGGGTTTAGCCCGGCCCACTCTGCACCCTAATGGTTGTACAGTCAACCCTCCATAAATGCAACCTCCATAAATGCAATACCTCTCTAAATGCACGTTTTTTTCTATTCCGTAAAATGTTATTAGTGCTAAATGCACGTTCTATATTCTGTAAATGCACGTTCTCTTGAATAACATTTTATATCACACTAACCTCCCTAAATGCATGTGGCCAATCAAATTTTAGTATTTAAGATAGGTTATACAGTTTTGGTAGAAGTTACACAAACTTGATGATCTAATTTTTAAAAGCTGCAATTTAATTGGTTCTCTCTAAATGCAAACCTCCCTAAATGCACATTGTAGGCTTGTCTCTACGAGTTGCATTTATGGAGGGTTGACTGTAGTAAATTCGAGGGTGACACTGAGCCAACAAACAGTAAAGTTAGGAAGAGAAAGAGCAGAGGTCAGGGCATTAGAAGCAGAGAAGGCAGCTTGCTTTCTTGGAGTTTGAATTACAGCGAAAGACATTTATAAGCAGTGTGTAAACAAACTCAAGAGAAAAACATTCATATTTACAAGCCTGGTTAAAAATAAACAAATATCGATAGGCCAAATGAAATACCTAAATAATAAGGTACTGCTACCATGGTTGGAATATAAAGCGCTAATCTGTCTCCTAGATAAAAAAACATGTGACAAAGTTTATCAACCAGTTCTTAAATTAGCTATATGGAAAGCAGATATCGTGACAACAGCTACCAATAGTATAACAAACCATAAGGAACTTCTGGGTATCAAAAGTCTTTGCCAAAGACACACGGAACAAATTCTGGCAGAATGGGTAATTAGAATCAATGATACAGGAGTACTTGGCCAGTCGACAAAGTTGAGGCTTAAAAAGGTACAACAGGAAATATATAGCCCCAAACCGATATGGACACTTGACCAGAGCTGATTAGAAATTACGAAGTTCAAATATAATCTTAACGCAAGAATCCTGAAATTGGCAAAGGAGTTGGATATAGAAGTGAGGTCGAAATATAATTATAATGAATGGTAGTTCTTCCAAGAGCCGGATAGAGAATCTAAAACAATTATAGAAGTATTGATAGAACATGATAGATTGAAGAATTGGGAGAAGCTCAGAGGAAGAGATGTGTGGTACATGAACCAGTTGCTAGACCCAATGGGGATAAACTGGTAACTTGGCAGCAGATTAAGAAACTGTCCAATCAACGATCAAGTGGGAAGAAAGCAACCTGGTTTCAGTCAATAGAAAATCACTTTGGCAGATATCCATACTCGTAAGGTAAAAGAGGCGTTTAAGATACAAGGACCAAATGGCTTAGCCCTGAAGCCACAATGCAAGCCAATTTCAAAGAAACGAAGCAAATGAGAATGGGTAATAGTTGATGAAAATAAAGAAAACCAGCCAACCATTGGTCGAGTAACGACAAAAAGGACACATTACACAGATATTATCTGCTATGAGAGTAATGGTAAAAGACAGAATCAGATGGAAGAAAGAAGTCCTAACAATGTACTCCAAGAAAAGTCGAGTAATGGAGTTAAAAGAACAAGAACAGAAAAATTAATAGATATATCACCATGAGTGAAATTTACAAAAGGAGAGCTGAAGCTAGAATTGAAACCAGATTATTTTATAGAACGAGTAGAAAGAATTGGGATTTCACCAGAGCAAGTTAGAAGTCTGCGGAGTAAAAAGAAGGAGATAAGAATAGTAATTGAAGAACCTAGCTTAGAACTAATAGATAGAATAATAGAAGGGCAAGAAAAGAGACAGGAACTAAAGGAAGCACTGTGTGAAAATTGGGAAGAAGATATTTTGTGGTTTTATACGGATGGGTCATGTAAAGTAGTAGATAATAGGAAAGTATTAGGATATGGAGTTGTACAAATAGATAGAGAGGGAAAGGTTGTAAGAGATACCAAAGGCAGAATTCAGAACTGGATTTTATCCACACGACCAGAGCTAATGGCAATTTTAGAAGCTCTTCTAATGGCACCGTCAAAAAGTAGGGTTATTATTAGGTCCGATAGTAGCGCTGCGATAACTTTAGTTAAAAAGGTTATTGGTAGGCCCAGAACACGAGAGTGGATGAAAATAAATAACCCTACGATACTAGCGGCGATAAAAGTAGTAATACAGAGCAAGGAAATAGAGATAGTGCTTGAGAAGGTGAAGGCACACGCAGGTGATGAACAGAATGAAAGAGCAGACCGAATAGCAAAAGAAGGAGAAGAAGTAGGTGCCTTAATAGGATTTAAACGGGTTATGACAGAAAATATGGTCTTCCGGCCAGTCTGGAACGGGTTAGAGATAGAATGCTCTCTGAGAGAATTTATAAAGCAGATATTAACAATGGCTGCTAGAGCAGAGTGGACATTCAAACAAGGAACCTACGATAAGATCCATCAGAAGCGAGTGAACCAAAAGAACTGGATACCCTTTTTTACCCTGATGAAGAAGCATAGTAAGTTCAGGACGAGAGTAGAAAAGAAAACGGCACATGGAGTTTTCGTATAAAGTGCATAAATAAGCTGTTACCGACTCTGATAAAACGACGAATACACAACCCAGAGTTGTATCAAGATGTTCAGTGCAGGAAATGCAAAGAAGAAAAAGAATCTTTCGAGCATTTACCTACATGCCCACATGATAAAGAGGTATGGACAAAAAGGAAAAAAGAAATCCTGGACAGTATTAAGGAAGAGTTAAGGCATAAGGATAGGATAGTCTTAGGCCTAGACCAGCTGAAAGAAGTCTTTATACCCAGGGAGATAAACGAGTATAAGAATCGGCATATAGAGTGGTCAAGAGGGTTTCTGGCGAATGATATAGGATCATCTTTAGAAAGAATGAATCTTTCTAAAAATAAGGCCCGGGACGTAGCTGTGGCTTTTCTCGATAAATGGTTGACTGTCTTCCAGAGAGAAATATAAAAAGAATCTGTTCAATAGTTAACGAATAGGAAAAAGAATGTGGAATTACTCAAGGGCAGAAAAGAAAAGTGACCAAGATGAGAGAAAAAAAGAAAAGGAAACCGGAAGAGAAAAAGAAAAGAAGTAATAACCCGGATGAGGGGACAGGAGAAGAAGAATCGGTAGTAAAAAATAGAAGGCCGAGACGGAGCTGAACAAAAATTCTAAGCACCGCGAAGAAAGAAGTATATGCATGGATTGGACAAGGGGTCCATGCGAGCTGGAATACAAAATAGATGACAGTTTTGACAGGCAGCAAACCCTGACTGTAGATCTAGGTGGTTCTTCTTTATTGAAAGAAAGAAATCTAGGGTGGGAAAGTTTGTTATAGCAGGTCACACTTAGGTATCTCTAAGACAACCGGGTGGGTCACACTTTAGTATTAGTGCCAAAAATGGCAAACTTTGTAAGATAAAATAGTATATTTTAAAATTTACAAA
>QKWP01000970.1:145309-171911 GCA_003550325.1 Gigaspora rosea
AACATTTTATTATTTGACTTTTAACTTTTACTTTCGTCGAATATATTTTATTAAAAAAAATTTTAATTTTTTCATCGAAAGTAAAAGTCAAACGTCAAATAATAAAATGTTCATCAATCTCGCTAAAAATTTTACTGTATGTGTATTTTGTTCTTTCAAATAAGGTTATTAATCGATTTTAATCGATTTCATAGTAAAATTTGGGCTTCACTATGTAGCAACTACTTGCGATCGTTAAAAAACCTCTTTGGTTTTTTAGCGATCACAAGTAGTTTCTACATAGTAAAGTCCAAATTTTACTATGCAAATCTATTAAAATCGATTAAGTAACCTTATTCAGAATTACAAAATACACATACAGTAAAATTTTTAGCGAGATAAATTAACATTTTATTATTTGACTTTTAACTTTTACGTTCGTCGAATATATTTTTTTAAAAAAAATTTTAATTTTTTCATCGAACGTAAAAGTTAAAAGTCAAATAATAAAATGTTCACCAATCTTGCTAAACATTTTATTGTATGTGTATTTTGTTCTTCCAAGTAAGGTTATTTAATCGATTTAATCGATTTGCATAGTAGAATTTGGACTTTACTATGTAGCGACTATTGTCAATTGTGAGTAGCTTATTTTGTAGTTTATTTTGAATCTACTTCAGGTTCAAATTTTGATTGGGCGATTATTGTTGTACGGATCACGTGACTGGAATTTCGTATAACCTAGCCATTGGTCAAAGTGCAAGAACCCAAAAGTCATGTGATCTCTGTTTGTATTACGTTGTATATGACTAGGTCGGAAGGATTAATTATTATTTGATATATGTCAATTTGCAATTTTTAATCATTTTAAATTGACATGTGTCATTTTAAAATTGACATGAATTATAAAGTGACACATAACATGTATAATGATTTGATATATTTTTGGATGCTAAACAAGTTTATTTTAGTGTATAAAGTTAGAATTTATTAATAAAATTTTGTAAATTATAAGATTTTATAGAATTTTATTAATAAAATTCTATAAAATCTTATGATTTACAAAATTTTACTAATTAATTCTAACTTTATGCACTAAGAAAACTTGTTTAGTATCTAAAAATACTTATTTTACTTGAAATTTGGAGAAAAGATGCTTAAATTTAACTTTTTTGATCAAAAATCAAAAATTATACATCTAATATCTAAAATTTAAGTAAAATAAAAATAATTATACTGATTTGATGTATTTTTGGATACTAAACAAGTTTACTTAGTGCAAATGATTTTTAGAGATTACGGTAATATAAAATAAAATTTTAATACTTTTAATTATTATTATTAAAAATTTTATATAGTTATTTTGGGCAATTTTAATTGGCTAATAAACCTATATTATATAGCATCTGATAATCCTTCTAACCTCTTTCCACCCTAAAAAATCAGGTGATAAATGTCTCTCTACTCTTAGTATTTAATATAAATAGTAATAGCATATATATCAAAAGAAATACTAGAAATACAAAATAGAATTGATAAAAAAAGTATTAATTAAAAGATTTAAATAGACAACTAGAGGTAAGTCAGTAAAAAAACAAATTTTATTTAAATAAAAGTTTTTTTAACTTTAAACTTAAATATCTTAACAACTATTTTAATAAATTTAATAAAATTTTATTTTAATTCTATATAATTCCAAAACTAAAATAAGGAAAATGTTTTTTGTGCATTTACATAATTGTGCACTCTAATATAATCAATAATATGATCAACTATGATAATTGTTACTTTTGTTTGCTTTTTCTTTGTTTGTTTTTTTGATTTGCTTTTTGTCTTTGTTTATTTGCTTTTTGCTTTTGCTTCATTTGCTTTGTGTCATTTGCTTCATTTGTTTTTATTTTTTGTTTTGTTTGCTTGCACTTTTGGCTTTATTTGCTTTTCATGATTTGCTTGCTTTTTGTTTCATTTATTTTTTGCTTTTCTTTTTTTTTTGGTTCGCTTATTTTATATTTAACTAATTTTTTTTTCTTTTAGACTTAATAATTTAGTTATCTTTTAAGTTGTTTTGTGAAATTGCTATTGTTGGTACTATTATTATATATGCTGTCATAATTGGTGTTGGTGTTAGGGTTGTAACAGATATTACGTAGTATTAATTTACTATGAGAATACTCTTCTTTCTTTATATAAGACAATTCTAATTAGTTAATTTAAAAAAAATTTAATTATCAAAATTTTACTAGTTTATTTAGTGCTAAAAGTTATATTTCATTAGTAAATTTTGTATAATACAGAATTTTTTAGATTTTTATTAATAAAAATGTAAAAAATTCTAAATTATACAAATTTTACTAATAAATTATAAATTTTTGCTTTAGTAAACTTGTTTAATACCAGGTTGGGGCCCCATAGTCTAGTGGTCTAGATGCTCAATCCTCACAGCCAAGGTCTTTGGTTTGAATCCTACTAGAAGCGGTTTCTAAGAAAAATTCGGATGCAAGACCCTGTGAAAGTCTATGTGAAATACAAATCTGGTTTTAAAAATTCCCGGAAGTAGATCCATTGTAGAGGGTTGGCACCATAGATAACGGTCCAGTTACATGAAGATTGCGCGAGTAATTCCTTGGCGGGCAAGAACAAGGTAGCACCAACAACTCTAAGGCAGTTTTGGGATTTTGATTGAGAGGGTAACATGACTGTAACACAAACCCGAGTGGTGAGAAAAGTGGTGAACACAAAGGGATTTGTGGTAAAGAATTTGCCTAAACTGGATAAGGAACACCTTTGGCACCAGTACCAAACCTAAATTGAAAGGAAACTACTACTATAAAGGTAGATCTGCGAATTGGGGATACGAACAAAATGACGAACCACCTGGTGGGAAGTACAATGTACAAAATAAAGCTCCCTGGTCTAACCAACAGTAGAACACCAACTGCTTTACAAGAAGTTGGAAGTAGTACAGAAATGTATTATGAAATCCAGTTGGGAGTAGCTGTGTTATATATATTAAAAAATTTTATACATAGGTATTAATCGATATATAGCACTTAATCGTTTTATACGATTATAAAATATCATTATATATCGATTAAAATATCGTTATATATCGATTAATTGGATAAAAATCGATATATATCTATAAGGGCATGCCATTTATTACGTAATTTTTACCATGGATACATGGTTTGGTAGGCGATTACATTACACAAAACACATAAGCAACCAATCAAAAATAAGATTTTTATTTACTAATAATCAAATACGATCATGTGATAATAGTATATATTAACAATAGAACAATATGTAGAACGATTAAGTCAATATAAGATTCGAATATAATAAGGTTTTTAGAATAAAAAGCTAACTAAACTCTAGCTAAGCCTGTTATATGAAACATATAAGGGTAAAAAATTACTAACTCAATTTTATTCTAGTATGATTAGAGTATTTTATTAAAATTTACACTTTTTATTTTCGATTTTGGTAATTTTCTTAATAAATTAGTTTATATATCACCAAGAGAAGTTCTGAGTTTTAATAATGCTTTGCGGTAAGTGATAGCTTATTATAACATTATATTTAATATATATAAATTAGAGCGCACGATCCAAGATAAATAAATAAATTAATATAAAAGTTATCAGCAAGGTTGTTATTTTCAACAAAAATAACTAAAGCATAAAAATAAATTTACCAAAGATCTATTATATGAGCGAAAATCTCCAATTTTAGTGACTATTTAGCATGAGTAAATAAAATTTGAGCCAGTGATATTGTGATTATTTGAACAGAAATTATAAGCCCGATTATGCGCTTATGAATTTTGTATTAGGTGCTTATGAATTTTATACCTGAATTACTTATAAATTTATATCAGCTAATTTTTTAATAATCATGGTATTTTAAATGGATATTTTCGCCTATATGTATGTTGGAACCATCTTTACAAGATACCTTCATCGAATAAAATAGAAACATAAAACATTAATCCTACAGTGAAACATTTTACAAGATGACTTACATAGCGGCATATCTCTGATCTGAGATCTAATTCCGAAAAAAAAAAAAATAGAATTTAGTCGTATATTGCCCCTGAAATTCTAACAGGTTAACCACTGGTTAACCTTAGGGGGCATTTATAAATAACGTTATGTACCCCTCATAGTAGCACTGGACCCTCCTTCTACTATATAAAAAAATTTTTCAAAATCCGTATGTTTATATATAAAATTTTACAAAAACTTGAATATATTATAATCTAGTTGTCCAATCTGGATGATTTTGGTACCATTTGATTTGTCTCTATGAGACGAATCCAATAGTACCAAAATCATTTCATTTGGATTACTGGATCACGTTTTATTAACGAAATACTATTAATTTTATAGTAATTTTATAAGAAAACATAATAACTAATAGTATTTCATTAATAAAACGTGACACAGTGCTCCAAATCAAATGAAATTGGTACCATTCGAATCCTCTTCTCGAGACGATTCGAATAGTACCAAAATCATCCAATTGGACCACTGGATCAACTTTTAAACAAATTTTAATAAAAAAATTGCGTTATGTTAGGGGGACCCCCCTACATAGTGAAAAATCGTTATATTTTGAGGGACCCCCTCAAACATAACGTTATTTATGGATGCCCCCTTATCTGTTATACTATGTCATCATCATTCGGAATGATAATGTGGAAATTTTATATGGTTCAATTAAAAATATATAACGGTCAACGTATCAAAGATTTAAAAATCATATGCACATCAATTTTAGTATGATATTGATAATCTCATTTTACATATCTGATATTACTGCAGTACTGTATTACGTACATATGCTACTCAGTATCAGATTGTAGTTCACGTACATACGTAGTCATTTTTTCTGGCCAATTCTCATTATATTCAATTAATACCACAACATCTTTAACAACCCCAAGATTTGATTGATTATAAGTAGATGCTTGCAGTTGAGATTTTTGAGGCCGACCACGCTTTACATGATATTGGCGACGTTTATGCTCTGCTATAAATTTTAAGATAGGGTAATATTTACTACATACATCACAACTCAAGCGTTGATGCATTTCTGTTGAGATTGATGGACAACAGTGATCATATGGCAGGATTTTCAACTTATCAAAATATTGAAGGGCATGTATCAGGTCAATAAAATAGTTATTTCTGCCTTTGGTAATAGGGGGAGAAATCCATTAATTTGATCCAAAAGAATGGTAGCATCGGGAGCCCTATATTCGCTATAGCACTGACGATTTTTACACTTTTTTACATCTATTGAGTAACGACATAGCTGAACATGATTCTCAATCCATTTCCACGTTGTAGGCTCGATATCTAAAAATGGCTAATCGATTTGATCAATATATTTTGTTGTTACATTTGCTATGCACGTTATCCTTACTCCAAATATCACATAATTTTTGTCCAGAAAATTCATAATTACGTCGAGCTAATTCTTCATCTTTAACATTCTCTTGAGAATCTAAATGTGATCCATACTCATCAACAGGTAGTATAATACCAGCAAGCTTTTCAGAGAGAGAAGCCATACCACGCTCTACAGGATTATAAGCATTTTGACCTGGAGCATGCGTACAAACCATTAAATAATCAAGGTCAAGGACACGAAATAAATTACAATACTCAACAATATTTTTAAAATATCTAGGATTTTCATCTGGTCCGCTATTTATGAGGAGGACCCAAATAGGTTTAACTTTGTTATACCTTAGTAGTACAGAGACAAATTGCTGATCATAGACAAGACTTAATAAATCTGCTATGTGTGTTACTGACAACGTGCTTACGAAATACTTGGGTCTAATAAAAATGGTAAGCTGGCAAGTACGGAAATTAGTATTGGAATTTGTTGGATCAATAAGAAGATATACAGAAGGTATAAGTTTCATTTTACTTCCTTTTACAAAGTCATGATCTTTGACTATAACCGGTTCGTTTATCAATTGTATAGTTTTAAATGTACAACCTACTGCAGGAACACCTAAGCCAACTTTGGCTTTATTATCTTGAGAGATGATAAGGAGAGTAACAAAAATCAGGTGATTTTTTAGGAGGTGAGGGGAGTAAAAAAAGTTGAAATTATATATAAGAACCTGACTATTTATATATTAAGAAAGAGGGGGGGATAGGCTTCTAATAAAAAATAATCAGGTGATTAATAACACTGCCCTAATACTATCTTTAGCAAAAACTTCAGCAAATACTCAAGCCGCTTTAACAGATGCCAAACAGTAATGTTCGTCAATATGTGACTTCATATCAGTTCTAGCTACAGATGCAAGTCCAATTTTGGCTGGATGATGATGACGACACGCGGCAAAAGTGTGTTTATGACGAGGCTCAAGATATGTAAACAGACACTGACGAGAAAGGTATATATTATATTTTTCTTCCAACGAATCACGCAAATGTTTAATAGTATGAACTTAAATAATTGTTTTCCTTCTTTTAGTGTGAGCTGCACCGAATTCAACACAGTCATGTATTTTATTCCAGAGATTCGGATAAAGAATTGCTGCAGGTGGTCTTCCAGGAGTATCGTATTGCTCAACAACTCCTTCATTTATCTGTTTCTGCTTCTTCGCTCTAAATTTGGCCTGTGCCTCTGCACGACTCTTAAGTTTTTTTAAATTTTTTTCATTTTCTTCAATTATTTTTTTTTGTCTCAATTTGCGACATAATTAATTTTTTAAAATTGTTATCTGATATCAGTAGGTATGATTTTTCATACTCCAATATTTGTTGGGTCGCCTCTTTGATCTTTTCAATTGTTTCGTTTTGCGCTCTGGCATTCTTTGCCGTAACGCTTCCATTAATAGAAGTTCATAACGGACTTGGCATTGAAATAGGCGAGGTTTGAACAGAATTAGTTAGTGGTCTTATTATTCGTTGATATGAACAGATTATATGAGGTTCAGTAGCTAAATATGCTCGTATTTTCTTACGAATGACGGGTTCATTCTGCCCAAATTTTTTTCTACTCTGCTCGTGCATCGCCTAATAACTTTTGTTTGTTTGGAGCGATATTATAAAGAGCAGCCTGTTCATAATAAGCATAGGTATTACAAAACTCTTGATATAAGTCAGTGGGCGGTTTATAAAAAAATAGGGTATCAAACTTAGAAGCCTTTAAAAAACTTTGCATATTTTTTTTATGATAATCTAAAACCCGCAAGAGTGATAAGTAATTTAGTACGTTTTTTGGATCGCTTTTTACTGATCGTTTAATATTTTTACATATAAGTAGCACAACCAAACACCAAATGCAGTGATTACGTTTTAAACAACAATATTACTAGCCTGACATCTTCGATTACTAGATAAGTTTTATTCAATCATTTTTCTTGCTCTATCTATCATTTGCCTCAAATTTTTAAAAACAAGATCAAATGCAAAATAAGCTAATACGGAATTACAAATATAAAACCAATGCCATTACTAGTTTACCAAGAAAAGTTTTATTCATGCATTGTTTTAGTATCTTATGACTGTTTTAACTAATCTCACCCATCATTTGCTTCAAATCTTTAAAATATTTAATACTTACTGGGGTTCTACGAATTCCAAGCACAGTCCTATTCATGGTGCTTGTAAATAATTTCCTTATCTGTATTATCCCCCGATTAAATAATTTATACTAAAATGGAAGTCGATAGGGGCTGGGTAGCGTAGTTAAATGCGTAACATGAATGTTTAGTTGGGGTAGTTCATAAGTATAGTTATTCGTAGAATGACTTATTGGTTATTTCTGGGAATTGTACCAATATCATCATATTGATATAAAGATGACTAGCATTAACTGATTCTCTCAAAGAAATTAGCAGGACTGAGGACCTACAAGTAGAAAAAATTGAAGACAAGATTTATTTTTATAAATGATCAGTGTAAATATGGTCAATGGGATTGGGTACAGGCTTATTAAGATTTGTTTTGTTTATTTTTTTTAAAACGGATAATAATGATAGATTATAATGCTAATAATAAAATTAATTGAAAAAAGGAATAAGAAAAGTTTTCTTCCTATTAATGGATGCCGACCCTAGCAATGCTACTAGCCATGCAGTGTTAGAAGGGTTAATGTTGGTTGTTGTTGTGTTGATAAATTTTAATTTATAAAAAGTTTAAAAAAAAAAAAGCATTCCACTGGAAGATTACGATATGACGCATACTTTATAATAAATTTATAAAAAAAAAGCGATGAGTTTTAAAGTGGAAATATGGGTTCGACGTAACAACTATATTTTATTAGATTCAGGTTCATTTTAGTACATACGTTATATAGGGTTTTTAATTTAAGCTCAAGTCGCTGTAGTATATACTATAATGTAGCGGTATTATTAGTTTTTTTATTAGCTATTAATAAACTATAGTAGAAAAATGGACACTGTTAAAGTTCCAAATCGTTAGTTGAAAAATCAGCTACATCAGCGAATTATATAAATGTAATCTTACATAAGTTATTACGGCCCAAAAACTTGCGCAAGAATTACGAATCAACGTGAAATCTTTCGCAATTTTCAATTACGGAATATTACGAAATACATATGTAAAAAATTATGCAATATTATATCACAATAATTCGAAATAAATCGCAACAATGCGCATATCAATAAATTAATGCGTGCAGGAAGTAATATTTTGATATTTTTATATTGTTTCGCAATATTTTGGATCTTTTCGCATTGTTTCGCAATATTTGGCAAATTTTCGCAAATTTTTAAAATTTTTTAAAAAATAAACAAACGATATACATATTCACATAATCATGCTTTTTTACAGGTTTTCGCTTTATTTTGCAAGGTTTCGCAATTTACTATAAAATTTTACATTTTTTTATTTATTATTATTTTTTTATTTATTATTATTATATATTATACATATTATATTATATATTATATTTTAATTATTATACATTTTTTACAGTATTGTTTTTACATTATTATATATTATTTTAACTACTTTTGCCTTCTTCGCATCTAATTCTATCACTATATACAAAAAACTAGCCCTACACATTTATTTTCATTCACCTACAGTTAGCTATTATCTTCGCTTCTTTGTTTTCTATTGTTTTCGCTTTGACTACTTCTTTTGTTTTGGCTATAAACTTCGTTTCGCACTCTTTTTCTAAAAACTTCAAAATAAAAAACATTTCTTAGAAGTGTTGATGTTCTTGCAAATTGCTGAGGAAAGTTGCAAAGGTTCGAAAGAGTTAGGAATAAATAAACTAAAATAAAAATTAAAAAAATAAGTAAAAAAAAAAACCAAAAAAACCAAAAGTGTAAGCAAACTAATAAAAAAAATAAATGAAGCCCAAATCTTCGTAAGAGTTCGCGTTCTTGCAAATTCTGAAATTGTGAAAGCCGTATTAATATTCTTGCAAAATGCCAAAAAAGTACAAAGTGCCGAAAAAGTCTGGGTTGTTTTTTTTGCGGAAGTAAGGGTTCTGTTCTCGCAAAGTGCCGAAATAAAATAAATTAATAAAAAAAATTTTAAAATAAAACAAAAAAAAAACAAAAACAAAAACAAAAACATGAAATGAAAAAATAAATGATGCGAAACCTTGCGAAAACTTGCACAAACTTGCAAAACCTTGCGAAAACTTGCAAAAACTTGCGCCTAACTAAATCATTTCTCTAAAGAAGCGTTCTTGGTGTACTTGAAAGTGTCGGAAGTCTGAGTAAAC
Organism: Gigaspora rosea; assembly: GCA_003550325.1. NCBI lineage: Eukaryota > Fungi > Glomeromycota > Glomeromycetes > Diversisporales > Gigasporaceae > Gigaspora > Gigaspora rosea. Next base: position 155,024 of record QKWP01000970.1, read on the forward strand.
ATGTGCAAGGTTTCGAAAAGTTGTATGTCTTCTTGCAAAGGTGCTGAAATAAAAAATAAAAATAAAAAAATTAAAAAATAAAAAAAATAGAAAAATGAAAACAAAAAAATGAAACGAAAACAAAAAATGAAACGAACGAAACAAAATAAAAACAAAAAAGCAAAAAAAACAAAATAGAAGATCTAGTTATAAACAAAAGATCTAATTTGATCTTGTAGTTCAGAATTTGAATATCATCGAACTATTTCGAACTATTTCGAAAAATCAGTCTAGCGCGCGATCCAGGTTACAGATCCACTGATCCTGATCCAGCTTGGTTTCCTAGTCCTAAAATATTTTGAAAGAGATCGAAATATTTCGTAACCTATTTCGAAATATTTCGAAATTACTTTCGTAATATTTTGAAAATTTGATATTTCGAAATATTTCGAAATATATTACGTAATATTTTGCTTATATTACAGTTTATAAGATCTTACGTAAGATTATGCTATTATAAATTTGCTGATGTAGTTGGCAACTTTTCAACTAATCACTGTAGTATTATGGTAGTAATTTCGAAATGTGAGACCCACTTGATTTTATTAAGAGAAACACAGAATCATTGAACAGTAAACTTATGCAATTTTTACTTCTATTTCAAACCTTGTAAAGCCTGTTAGTAACATGTTTATGCATCCAAATTTTATTCTTTGAATAGTGAATCTATAACAATTTAATATCGATATTCACCAACTTGGAACACTAATTGTTAGTGTTCGAAAGTTAATTGGCCGATCATTGATCATGTGAATGATGACAATAAAATAATTAAATTGACCGATTAGCATTAAGATCACACTATACATGGGGAGTGGTAGCTATTAATAAGATTTTATTACGTAATAAACGGCATGCCCCTTAAGTAGTCCATTTAGATGATAGTTAGCACAAGCTAATAGTTACTACTTGTATAAATAGTCATATCTTTTATTGATGAGTCTTTCAAACCTGTTATTAAATTTCAAATAGCCAAATTTGACCTATTCTAGATTTGCTTGTATTGTTGCTTCATGAAAATGTTTTTGTATTTAGATATAAGAATCTAAATATATCTTGAAACTTCTGACTTCTAAACCATTTATACAAGGGGAGAATCTTACTATTTTTATTTTTACCCATACTATTTTTGTTTATATATGAGTCTACAATATGATTGAAATCTCCCATAATGACAAACTAACCATATGGGCGGATGATGCTCATTACCTGTGATATCTAAATGTGATAAATACGATCTTCCAAATTTGGATAAACATACTATATATGTAAATATACTGTAAAATATACTAACAGATAATACTGTACAGTAGTAAATAAATAATACGTACATCACTGATAATTATTTGTTATATCACGATCATTACTTTTATTAGTAATCAATGGTAGCCAAACCTTTTCATTGCCTTTTATGCGATAAGTCATATGCAAATAAAACTTCTTTAGTTATTCATGAACGAAAATTTCATGATCAAAACGTTATTATTCCACACCAACATATTCTTTCTGTTCCTCTTTATTCTTCATATTGCCACTTTCATGGTCTGTTTATTGATACTATACAATCCCGACTTGGATCACATCATTCAACAGAAGGCAAAAAAAAAGGTCAAGTGCATTGTGAAGAAAATTTGTTTTACTTTATCTTTCGAGAACAAGAAACTTTTACATTTCAAGTATCTGGCTACAAATATAATTGTGTATTTAAAGGTCAGGCTGGTATAGAATGAATTGGTAAGATATTTCAGTGTCCTAACTGGTGGATAAAAGCAAACAAGTTTGGTGAAGAGACTAGCCTATTATCAGCAACAAGATCCAATTACCAAAAATCTTATTGATAAGGAAGTAGGCTTTAGTTGAAAGCAAAAGTTACGCAAAATTTTTCAGGATGGATATGAGTCTATTTATTTTTATGGGGTTATGACATGTAGTTTTTTTACATATCGTCAAACAATTCTTATCGAAAATAATTAAGACAGTAAGTATTACTTTAGTATATTAGTCAATATTAAATTATTATAATTAATACATCTCTTTTTTTAGATAATATCAAACTTATAAGAATACGCCGTATGAATTTTTTTTTATATAACATTTAGATTTTTTTTTTTTGTATTCTTAGAGTACAAAAATTTTTTTTGTTTATAATAAATCGTTTTTAAGTTATTATATACGGTATAATTTAAACAAAGCAATGATTTTATATTATAATTTATTTAACAATATATTAATTATATATTGTTTATTATTATTATAATAAACCTTGATCTTATTTGTGATTTAACAAATAACGTGAGAAATAAATTTATTACGCTAAGCCCAATTATAAATTGGATACGCCCAATCACCCCATAACCCTAAAGGAGAATATTTGCAAATTAAAGAATGTTGCTATCCAGAAAAATGAAAAAAGAAGCTAGCTATGGTACTAGCTATTTTTGCGTATCAATTTCTATAAATTTTTCAAAATAAGAATTCGGAATGTTATGAATTAAAAAGTAAATTTGGTGATTTTCATATTTTTGTATTTCTTTAACTGGTGATTGCTGAGTTTTTCCGCCACCCATCGTAGTTTTACCAAAAAACAAACGAACCTATAAATTACATAGTCAATATTAGTTTAAATATAAATTAATTATAATAATAAACTATTTACATGTTGATGATTTTTTTTTCCAAACTAGAACTTAAAAATATCGCAATTTTAAATCTTCTGATTTTAGTGATCGCATAAAAGCTGGAATATGACATGCTAAAACATGCATATAAGGTATTACATCTTGACGTTGATAAATTCTTTCTTGTATAATTTCTCCAGTTGCTTTTTTTAAAGTAGGTTGACAAAATGTAGATACCCAATTTCGTGTATCAATTTCAAATTTATTTATAGTTGCATCTGCCAACTCATCTTTACTACGCATTAATTTGTATAAACTAAAAAAATCTCGCCACAACTTTTCAATTGTTTGACCACGTGATCCTGGTAAATAATTTGTTACTGGAAATTTTTCTAATACACGTTTTTTTGCCGGTCCCATTAAAGCAGTCCACTTGTATTTGCCTCCTACAGTTTCTGAATCATAAAATCAGAAATTCACACCAATAGATGCCATAGTATTTTCAATTTGATCATGGATACTAATATTTGATGATCGTGGTTGCAATAATTTTAATTTTGACTTAGATTTACTTTTAAAGTCAAAATTTGGATAGTTCATTAATTCATAAAAAAGTTCTTCAAGAAGAACATCGACAATACGTAACATTAAATGTAATTCATCGGGCACACAGTGGTTGGATTGTAAAAATGGTAACAAACTTTGATAATCTTTAAGTTTTTCTAATTATATTATTAAAGGATAATATATTTTAATATATTATGTATTATTTTATTATAGCAAAGATTGTTTTTTTAATTTAGTTAGATCGATAATTTACACAATTTTTTTTGAGACCGTGTGAGTTTTGTGATTGCAATACAGGTATTCATCATATTTTGTGTGAGAATTTTTATATTTCTCTTCTGTTAATAATTAATTCAAAAAAAAAAACGACGAATGTAAAGTAGTTATCTATCTTGTATTTATGGATTCGTGGGACTCAAAAAACATTATGCATATCATTGATCCAACTAAATTGAAAAGAGCGATAATATATTCAAAAATTAATATAATGAGTAATATATACTATAATTATTATATACCGTGTATATTTTGACTATTAATCCATGTTTTATTCATATTCCATCATTTATTTTTGTGACAGTCACAATATAAACAAAAATAATGTGATGTCGGTCTATTAATTCCCAATACAAGTGCCATAAACTTCCAATTGGAAGAAAACCACAAATCTACTTTCCAAGAATTTCCTTCATTATCCTCAAATCCTTGATTAACTATTTGTTTTAATTCATCTATAAAAACACCAAAAGCTGATTGTAAAGATTCGAATTTTTCTATACCAGTATATAAACATATACTATAATAAATAAAATTTTAAATTAATATATATAAGAGATTCATATAATAAATAATAATAATTACCAGTGTTGTTTTATAGGATCAAGTACACTATTCTCTTCGTTTAAAATACAAACTGTAAACATTACATGATGTGTTGATCGTCCAACTTCACGTCCATCTCCACCTAATTTTAATTTAATAACATCGTCATGAGATATAACTGCTTTATTAACAAGAGTAGGAATAATAATTAATAAAAGTGCAGTCAAAGATCAGTAAGCTCCATTTCCTATATCTGTTGGTAATATCTTAATATTATCAAGTGAATCTGTAGAATTATCTAGCGCTAGTAAGTTTCCAGATATAAATTTCATATTAGGTTGGATTTGAAATGTTGTTATTGGTATTAAATTATCCATAGCATTATCAATAAGTTGGCGTCGTTCTGCAATTAAATATTCACGCACCATACTTGGTATTACAGCTGATAATCGACGATATCCATCTCGAGATACTAATGATTCATCACATGCACGGACAATTGAATCCAATTCTTGATCAGTTATTTCTTTGGTTTTGTTTGATACATATTGAAACTTTATATCTTGAGTAGAAGCATAAATTGTAAGATGTTCTAAGTTTGCATTTTGAAAATTATGTTGCATAAACTGCAGTTTAATGCTATTATGTACATCCTCTCCTAAACTTTTTAATCGTTTATTTTGTTGTGATTCAGATTTTAAATCATTATATTCTTTTTTTCGAACATGAGATTGGGTTGATTTTGCTTGTGCATTAATATGTTTTTGATCTAGACAGTTTAAATCAAACCCAAAGAGAATAATACCAGAGAGTCTAGAATTTTCATTTCCCTGCAATTTCTATTAATACAAATTAATTTTATTTCAATGTTTATATTAATTTATTTTATAAGTACAATAAAATATAAATTAACCTTTAAAAAAAGTTGTGCCGTATGGCTTGCAGATTGTTCACTTGTTACAGATTCTTCTTTATTTTTATTACTAACCCAATTGACTATAAATTTTACTTTTCCGTTAAACTGATATTCAGTTAAACAGGTTGCTTCAACTCCACTAATATTTAAGCGAATAATATAATCAGTAGGAATAGGATAGCATACTCCATCTGCAGTAGTTCTTTTTGTCATTTTGATATGACTTGGATAGTAACCTAAATGTAATACTTTGTAATGATATTCTATTAGTTTTTTTGATTTAATACAAGTTACATATATATTAGAATATTCATCACGAATATTGCAAAGACTATTGGTATAATTGGATACGGGTAAAGACTGAAGAGGCTGTCGATTTTCTTGAGATTTTCGCATAGAAGATTGGTTTTTAAAATGTTTTTCATTTTTATAAAAATTATTTATCAATAATGGTGGAGCGAAAGTAACATTAGCTGTTAGACATTGTTGTGCTAAATTGATAAATAGTAGAAAATAAGTTAACTAGTAGAAAATAAGTTAGCAAAATTAAACATATTGAAGCTATATTAAAGGAACTTTCTAGTATACTAGAATACCTATTTTGGGACGATCTCTCGACGATGTTTTGCTCCAAACTTGGAAGAAAGAATATAGCTTGTTAAATAAAGAACGTTTAAATTAGCCAATTAGATTTTTTTTTCTGATTGTCTATTCCCACGTTAATATGTTTGGTAATACAAAATTTTAAATTGTCACATACCGGTAAATTTGATTGGCAAGATTTGATGTACAAAATTCGGAAAATTTTAACATGTGATTTGAAAATATCATATAAATGAGTCAAATTAGCCCATATGCTGATCTTTGATCTATTTAAATACCTTTTAACTATTTCTTGCTAAATGTTTCTATATACTTCCTTGTCATTTGAAGTAAGTATAAATACTATAATTACTACTAGTTCCAGTTGTTTGAAATAAAAATTTGCTTTTATTATATATTTATTTCTTTTAACCAGATATCTTAAATGTTTTTTTCAAATTATCTCTGATTAAAATTCTGACTTTTGAACCCTTTTTCTTAACTATTTTCTTCTTTGACCAAAAACCTCTAAAATTATAACACTTACTAATTGCAAAATTATTTTTTTTTTCAAAAATATTTGTCTCTACTAAACCTACAATTCCAATATTCTCTTTTGATGCTAATTCTAATAAACTATATAATTTTTGTATATTTTGTTTCAGGCTATTTATGTTTTGTATACCAATTTTTAATTTTATTATTCTTTTCTCTTAGATTAAAATTGATTTTCCTTCGTTATAGCCTATTGGAAATATCATTCCTTATTTTTTAATTCAACTGGGGTACCCAATATTAGGAATATTGTACCTCTATCTGTTGATTTTCTAATTTCTTAAGCTTCTTTAGAATTTCTTTCAGAGTTTTGTTTCATAGCTTGTGCATTTTTGATAATTTGTTTTATTCTTTTTATAGTAACAAGTAAACCTTTTAGTGCTTTCTTTTACTTTTTCATCTTGTTGACCTTTGGTTGTTTTCTTTTTCTTATACAACCCTTGCTTTTTTTTATATTTTTTTTTTATATTAGTACTTTTCAGGTTTGCTTTACAAAAATCTGTTTTGGCTCTAAAAATTATATTAGAATTTTTATTTTCTATACTATTCCAAAAAATTTTTGTATTAAATAATATATTTGTATATTTAGCACTCTATATAAATTCTTCTCTAATTTAAAATAAACTAATACTTTGCTTTATTGGTTTCTATTTCTATTAGTTGAAATATATATTGCCTTGGAATTAACTGCTTTAAGTTGCATCAAAAGAGTTATCTCTATTGCGCTTGTTGGAAAATTGTAAATTGTTACTTTATATTTCTCTTTTTTTAAGTATTTCTATATCAAACTTCTTTTCTGTTAAATATAATATTTTTCTGTTTATAAAATAAGTTGATTATGCATTTTTGAGTACTTTTTGTTTTGTTTTCATCTTTGTTTTAATCTTAATTAAGGCTATTTTTGAAACCCCTACTTGTTGATACTTTATAACAGTTGCCTTTTTATAAAAACTTAATTAGTAATTCGCAAGAGATGGAAAGAATTACTATAGTAATACTATAAGGTAGCCTGCCCTATTTTCACAAACTACCCTATTTCCACAAACTGTAAAGAACAGTAAATATCTTTTAATTCACTAGCTTTATTTGGGGTAACTTTACTATTTAAATAATTACCTTAGTTAAACATTTTAAACAAGCCCATAATTGCTAAAATTTGATTACAGAATTTTAAGATTATTTAAAGGTTTGTTTTCAATTTAGTTATTTTAGTACATAAGCTAATTTATAGAATTGCTAATAACTTTTAATCTACTCATATGTTTTGAATGATTTAACTACCAAAATGTTCGTCTCAATGAGACGATTCTGATAAGCTCAAAACTATTAAAATCCAATCACAGGATCCTGAGATCGATCAACTTTTGTGTGATTTTAATAGTGATTTTAATAGTGTTTTATAGCTTCAAAATAATAAAAATATTATCATAAAAAAGTTGAACGATCTTGGGATCCTGTGATTGGATTTTGATGATTTTAGGCTCATTGGAATCGTCTTATTGAGATGAATATTTTGGTAGTTAAATCATTCAAAATGGGTCAATGGATCAAAATCTGTTTTACTATTTGCGGAAATAGATCGCACCTTTAAATTTTTATAAAATTTATAGGATATTTTTTTTATTAACTAAAAAAAAATTATACATATATAGTTGGTTTAATTTTTATATATTTAAATAATAAATTAGTTATAGATTATATATATATATACATAATTTTATAAAAAGATATTTATTTTTTAAAAAATTTTGTATGTAGCAAAAAAAAGTTTGTGGAAATAGGGCAGTCTACCTTATATACATGTGGGGATATTAAATATAATAAAAACAATTAATACCTATAATCTAGAGCCGAAATTAAAATTTCTCAATTCCTATCAAGTTAACATCTTTTGTATTGCTAACCAAACTGTAGAGGCAAGTTTTCTCTTTCTAATGGTGGTAAAATCATCAAAATTGGCCTAATATATCAAGAGATATTTTCATTTTTGTTTTTATAATCATATGAAATTTCTTTGCAGATCTGCAAAGAAATTTCATATAGCCACAAAGACAAAAATAAGAATACCTCTTGATATATTAGGCCAATTTTGATGATTTTACCACCATTAGAAAGAGAAAACTTGTCTCTACAGTTTGGTTAGCAATACAAAAGATGTTGGCTTGACAGGAATTGTGAAATTTTAATTCTGGCTCCAGATTATACGTATTAATTGTTTTTATTATTTAATATCCCCATTTCCATATATAGAAATTCTGTACATCTCTCGCGAATCACGAATTAAATATCTGCAGATTTGATCTGTACTAGCTTCTATAGATATATCCCAAACTATGAAATAGCTCATTTCAGTTTTTTTATTCTGTATTACAGAATTTATATTATAGTTAGAGAGAGTCTAATTTGATTTGTAAATATCTATCAGACTTGATTTGTTCTTTTTGAATATTGTTTCTTTACTTTGTGTATCTGCTTTTTGACTTTAACAAATTTCTGCTTTTTTTTTGTTGTTTACTAATTAATAAGTTTCTAATATAATTTGGTTTACTTGAGATTTAACCTTGTTACAGAGTTGGCAATAGAGCCAATAGAGCTCAATAGTTGTGTGAATAGAGCTCAAAGAACTAGTATTTATTGGCTTTATTCAGAGCTTTATTGGCTTGATTCGCAACTCCATTGGGCTCTATTGAGCTCTATTGCCAACCCAGTCTTGTTAGTATCTATATTTAGGGACTATGTGTAGAAAAGTTTAATAGGTTTTTCTTTATCTTCTTTGAATGCTTAATTTGTTCTAAAACTTTCTCAATACTATAGTCCATTTTTTTATATTCTAATGCTACAAATATTTTTTTTTGTTAATTTCTTCTTACTTTGCTGTACCTTCTGCATTTATATAATGTACTACTGCTTTCTGTTTTTTTAATAATTTCTTGGGTTTCTTAATTTCTTTTACCTGATTATCCAAAAAATTAATAACTGTCATTCTTTATTCATCAAGGTACTGTTTACTTGTTTTTTTTTGAAATTAAAGTAAGCCAAAGTTTTAAAAGTATCTCTAATTGTTGCAATAATCTCTGGTATATAAGACCAAGCCATGCAGCCACTAATTGATCTTTTTTAAGAGCTCTTTGCTCAGTAAGTCTAGTTTTTATTTTTTGGAAACCTTTCTTAAATATATGGGGATGAGTCAGTAGAAAAGGGACAAATTTTTTTTAAGTAAAAGTTTTTTTGATTTTAAGCTTAAATATCTTAACAACTATCTTAATAAATTTAATAAATTTTTTTTTATTTTAATTCTATATAATTTCAAGATTAAAATAAAAAATTTTTTAGTAAATTTGATTAAATAGTTGTCAAAATATTTTAGTTTAAAAATTAAAAAATTTTACTAATAATGATTTGTCTCTTTTCTATTGACTCACTCTCATATTTTTAACCTTTGTTGAACATTGCATTATTAATTTTCTTGTTCACTATATATATTTGCTGCTATTGTTTGTATAATATAATAAGATTTTATGACGTGATTGTTTTTATAGGGTTAACCAAAAAATTTTTTCAAAAAATTTTTCTGAATATACTAAAAGTGATTTTTCTCACTTTTTAATTCTAAATTTGCTACAAAGTTCTAATAAACTCTTAGTCTATTTAGTTGTTCTTTTCTTTTTCTTATTGGTATTAATCCACTTCTAGTATTGTGTTTTGTATATTTTTGGTTTTTGAGTTTTCTGAATTTGAAATTGAAGATTAATAGAAAGAGTTTTTAACTTTGAACTTAAAAATTTGTTAACTAACTTATTAAATCTAATAAAATTTTTTTATTTTAATTTTAGATAATTCAAAGATTAAAATAAAAAATTTTTATCAAAGTTAGTTAAGTAATTGTCAAGATATTTTAATTTAAAATTAAAAAATTTTACTAAAATAATTTGTTCTTTTTCTATTGATTCACCCCTATATAATAAATAAGTTTTAAACCTTTTTTATATACTGTAATTTAAAATTATTTTATAAAATTATTTTAATAATTTTAAAATTAAATTTTTTTTAAATAATGCACTACAGATAGTATGCTAAAATTTACAAAAATAACAGTTTAAAAAAATTTTTTAACAATTTTATTAATATAGTAATATTTAAAAAAAAAAATTCTAGCAAACTATTCTGGAATATATATATTCTTCCAACTGTACTACCGGTAGTACAAAAGCCTAAATCCTATTCATTAAAAAAAAAAATAAAATAAAGTTCTTAACAATATAAAACAAAATTATTGTATTGTATGTATCAATTCATTTTATTGCATAAAATTCGAATCTCATAAATGCATGTGCAAAATGATTACAAGTTTGATTGGACCAAAGAATAAATTATTATTTCTATGAGAATGCAACCAGTTTCTTTCTTTACCACATAACCGCGCGGATAAATACTTTGTAGATCAACATAAAGAACATGAACAATTTGTTTGTTTATTTTTTTTATTTTATTTTCCACAGACATAATTAATTTTCTTTTTTTCTACCAATTTAGGGATTTAAGTTACAAGTGTGTGATGTTTAGGAAACGTTATATTTACTTTGTATTTGCATAAAATGAGTAAGCCATTCTGTTGCTATTCCATAAGTTCCAAATGTCAAAAAAAGGCTAAAACCAAGACACAACATTGTGATGAAAAAGGGAATTATTGGGTGGCAGCGGGTAAAAGAGAAAAACGTTAGCAAAGGGCATGATATTTCTTGTTTATTTATAAATATCCAATCATGATTTCGGATAACTTTCGTTGTGAAAATGACACTATACGCAAAATTTTCCAACAAGTGTGAAACAGGTTGGGTCATTGCATACATTACATGGTACTGGTAGAGGATAGATTTTGATCAACGTACGTACGTAGGTACAAAAATACTAAAAATACTACAAAAATACTTACAAAAATACAACAAAAATCATAGTGATTATGAAATTTTTGTTAATTCGAAAAGATAGTCGTGCGCGCGGTAAATCTATTTAGATATGAAGTTTAACGTTAAAAATTATAAATTATCAAATCAGATCTTGAACAATTATAGAAAAACGGTTTATTATAGGACGATCCAATTTACACCCTACATCGTGTGTGGTGTTTAAGTCATGAAAGTGTTACCAGGTGGTTTTGAAAGTTTCCAATTCAGGCAACACAAGACATCGCGTCATCAAATTTACGTCACGAAAACTGTAATTTCCTCTCGACAAAGCAATTCCTTTTTTAATCCATTATTATAATATGTTACCTGATATGCAGAAAATTTTTACATCTGATAGGTGATTTACCATTTTAATGATTTTAATGGTTATATTTTAATGATTTATTTGAATCTGAAAAAATTGAATTTCATGGTACTCAAGGAAATATTTGGAAAAAAATGTCTTGCTTGTGTTACAATTTTTGGTCTCTCGAAGGCTTGTCGTATATGCCATACATGGTTGTGATACAATTCTAATAAAAGGCGTCATCGTCGACAAGAGCTTACGTTTTCTCTTGTTTCAAAGTAATTATAATAATTATATATATATCTGATATATACTGTATTTATTTTTTTTTTTATTGTTATTATCGTTATATAAAAATTCTTTTGTTATTAAAAATTCATTGCTTAGGATCAGCGTTGAGCATTAGGTTTTCGTATACTTACAGACTTAATTTGTTTAGGTCTGTTAGGACAGAATCACGAATTCTATTGATTGGTGTGGATTATTTATTATTGTAAAATTGCCCCCCGGATTTGCTTTTTGGTTCTTTTTCGTAAATAGTCCCACGCCCTAGAATCCTATGATCTTTATTAAAATATCCGCTGTTTTCTTTTCTTTTACTTGAGTCGTACCGTATCACCAAATGTCACATTGTCACCCCCTGTTCGCATACATTCTATCGTTTTCGCTCTGCCCAATTTTTTCCCACCTCTTTTTTAAATACTGACGACAGAACAAACAGAGTGTAGACTCAGTTGTGTGCTGTGCTTGCTCAAGCCTTTTAACAGTTGTGCTGACTCTCAAACCAAAGCACAAGTTCTCCGTGTGCTTGAGTTGTTGCCTCTTTTCACTACACACACATTCCCCTTCACCCTCAGTTTTAGTTCGCTGGTTAAATAAAAAAAAAACCTCTTTTATCAGCAAAGAAAACCCAACCTTTTCTTAGTTTTGATTTCATTCCCTTCTCTATCATCACGCTAACTTTGAAGCTCGATTGACTTTCTCCAGTCGAACTCTCAAAGATTTTAATTTGAGACCAATTCCGCCAATTTGCGGTTTGCATACTTTTCGCACTCTCGCAACTTTTTCATTATTAAGTCCATAATAATGGGAGGCGACGTAGTCGTGGGTGGACATTGGTTGGTCGAAGAAAAAATCGGAGAGGGGTCTTTCGGTGAGGTCTTTCGAGGTATGTATTTTATTTTCCTTTTCTTCGTATTTATTTTGTTTTTTTTTCTTCTTTTTTCTTCTTTTTTCTTTTTTTCGGGGAGGGGGGGGTTTTCTTTTTTAGCGTTTGTGTCTGTTCGCTTTCATTCTCGAAAATTATTCAACTTATTACTTTATTTTTCATTTGTTGACTTTTTGGTTTTATTTAATTTTATGTCATCGATTAAATGCCTTTTCTTTATACATTTTCTAACCGGTTTATTTTTAATTCTTATGTTAAGCCGTGCACACGACAACCAATGAACGATATGCGATAAAGCGAGAGTTAATTGACATCGTTCATCCTCAACTACCACATGAGGCTGAAATACTCAAGCTGCTTAAAGGAGCAAGTATGTTTAATATTATTCAATTTCTTTTTTTTTTTTTTATGTTCATAGAAAACCTTTTATTAAAATGGATTTATTTAAGGTTTCATACCAACGGTACATTGGTTTGGAACGGAAGGCATTTATAATGCCATGATTATTGATTTATTTGGGCCCAATCTGAGATTGCTCCGAAAAGCGTATGCAAAACTTCCTGTACATTTCGTGAGCGATGTGGCTCAGCAAATGGTATGTTTGTAAATTCGTTCTAAATTTTATTATTATACAATTTTGTTCTTTTTAACATATATATATATATTTTTTTATCCTTACTCTTTTAGGTAACGATATTAGAATACATACATAAACAAGGTGTTGTGTACAGGGACGTTAAGCCCGATAACTTTCTTCTAGAAAGAAATTTCCCGTTACAAATAAGCCGACTTGCCGCATTTGACTCTGATGACGATGCATCTGAGACAAAACTTAAGGATCTAAAACTTTTGGTCAGCAGAAAACACCATATTAGTATTGTAGATTTCGGTAAATATTTTTAATACAGTAGGAAATTTTTTTTTTTTTGTTGTAAATAATTTGACTTTTATGTTTAATCATTTCTATATATAGGATTATCCGCGTTCTATATAGATCATGAAACTAGAAAGCATATTCCAAAAAATCATCATTTGACGAAGAATAAAACTGGAACTGCTCGTTATGCTTCTCTAAGTGTTCATAGGGGGCTTCGTAAGTAATTAATTAATTATTGTAGATCATAGTGAAATCAGATCATTATGCAATTTTGGGATCTCAATTTGAAAATATAAGTCCTACCAAAATCCACCTATACTCTTTTACCTAACTTAACTAAAAAAAAAAAAGCCATTAAAATCGGACATAAAATAGATTCAAATTTCACAATGATCTGATTTCACTATGATCTGCCACAATTATATCACCTTGTTTCTATCTCACATTATATTAATGTTCTAAATTATATTCAAATAGAACATTCTCGTCGTGACGATATGGAATCTCTAGGTTATGTTTTACTAGAATTATTACGAGGTGACCTTCCTTGGGCCGGGGTTACCGCACGTAATTCACGTCAAGGGTGGGCAAAGATGTTAAAGATAAAAGAGGAAATTCCATTAGATGAATTATACGAAGGACTTCCTAAAGGATTTATGCTTTATCTTCAAAATACAAGAAATTTACAATACGATGAAGAACCGGATTATAATCGTTTACGAAAATTACTAGCGTATGCATTTTATAAAATTATTATTATTATTTTATTATTATTTTTTTTTAATTATATAATTTAAATATACTAAAATTTCTCTATATTTTATAGTGATACGGTTGGAAGCGGAACGGAAGCCGAAAAAGTGACTAGGGAACCTTTATTTTTTGATGATATTTATGAACGTCCTCTTTCTCCACGTCAGCGGAGTATCAGGTCACAATCTCCGCTGACGATAAAATCGCCACGTGGTGGAAATGATTACGATGATGAAATTCCTTATGTTTCCCCTCCACCTTCACCTTTTTATAAAAGAAAGAACTTTTCATGGCGTACTAAAAATAAGGATGATATGACTTGTTTTGGTGCACCTGAACGTGCAAATTCTTTAACCATATCTCCTAATAATAATAATAATAATAATAATAATAATGTGATTCCATACCAAAAATTCGGCACTGTATCACCACGTTCCTACTCTTTACCTTACCGTGATCCTGGTTACGTTGATAATGGTTATCATCCTAATGGTCGGGACGAACGACGTGGAAAACGTCCTGAAAATACTAGAAGACCTTCATATGGTCGAAGGCCTTCCACAAAAACTTCTTGGAACATTGTTAAAGATTCAAATGTTCAATGGGAACAAGAGGTTCAAAAATATGAAAATGCTTGGAAAAATGGTCAATCTTGGAATGATAATAATTTCGATAGTCAAGAGATGAATTCTGTTCCCTCAACTCCGATTAATGAGCACGGTTTTTGGATTGACAATGCTGATCAAGAATTTTCAGGCTTTGATGGTGGATTAGTTGGTGATTCTGATGGTTGGATAAATCATGTTGTTAATGATGAAAACATTTTTATGATAGAAAAATCACCTAAATATAGGACTCAAGCTATTCGTAGTGGTAATGATGGAAATCAAATTAATCAAGATTATTTCGATTTTGATCGAACTCGCGCAAATTCTATAAAGGGAAATCGTGATTTAAGAGATATACAAAGTAGAAGACCTTCAATCCCTTCTCCTTTATCAATTGCTATTCCATCAAATAATATACAATCTCAAAATATTGCTTCTCCAAATAAAAAATTTGATGTCTCACAATATGAAGATGAAATGGAAGAAAATGTTCCTCTAGGTCCTAGGAGAAGTATTCCTAATATTCGTCCAAATTCTTTAGCTTCTAAATTCCTTAAACGGAGTGTTCCAAATCTTCGAGATGCTGCTGGTAGTGGTCATACGGTTCCTCCACCATCATCTACTATTAAAAGAACTATTGCTCATATGCAAGATACACAATTAGCAACAATTCAAGGAACGAGAAAATCTATTCCTACAGGCGGTAATAATTCCCGTTATGGTTATGTTTCAAAAGAATCTCCAATTAATATGAACCATTCTTTAAGAGATGATAAAGATATTAATACCACTACAAGCCAAAATTATAGATATTCACCACAAGATGCTCGATATTCTCCTCAGGATACAAGATTTCCCTTAGGCCGAGATGGAATTAGAAACCGAGAACGTGCTAATACTTTTAGTCATAATAATAATAATAATAATAATAATAATATGACTAAAGATTCTCGTTCATTACCTGCCTCTCAAACCCGTCAAGGCAATAGAGTATTTAATAGAGAACGTTCTTATACATTCACCAGTGGAAATTCTCCAGTTAGTCCTATTACACCTTATCCATTTGATAATCCTCCTTCTTCACCACAATATCATACTAATGGTAGAAGGGAAAGGTCTTACACTTTCACAGATGGTGGAAAGTATAAAGACAATAATTTTAATACTGGAAGAAATGCATATGATCGGCATCGTCCTTCTACACTTGGACGTAATTTTGGTCAACAAAATTTCGGTTCTGGTAGAAATGGAATTAATATTAATGCCTCAAAATCACAAATAAATAATAATTCACCGGTTGAACAAAAGGATAGCTTGAGCCCTGGGAAAATTCAAGGAGAAAATTTTCCTCCACGTGCCAAATCCGCATCTCCTTCATATTTTCATAGAAGAATTAATTCCAATGAATCAGAGTCCGTAGATTCTAAAAAGACCGGACAATCTTTAAATATTACTGCAAATTCGTCTTCGACTGAAAGTTCTGCTTCCCCTTCACCAATATCACCTTCTCCAGATAGTTCACCTTGTACTGATGATGGTAAAAATAGATCAATTGTTTCATCTCCTACTTCTGAAAATCATGTGACTTTTTCTGGGAATTTGAAAGAATCAGCACCCCAAAAAAGACATATATATATGCCTCGTAGACAAAGCTTTTCAGCATTGACTGGTGAAGGAAAATCACACAGGGCTAGAAGTTTAACTTTTGATGATAAGCCAAATTCAAACTTTCAGGGGCATAACATATTGGATGGAAAAAAGAAAAAGTATGGCAAGTCAGAGCTTTATGTTTGAAGAAAGTTCGAACTTGGGTTGGACCGCGGTGGGACGCTGGAGTCCGTCCTTTTGAGTTCGAAATTTATTATAATTCGCTTGAGGGTCGAGATGTCCTCCCCCGGCGAAATTAATGTGTATTTGTTGAATTGCTTAATTTGCTTTAAGTATTTGTACAAAAAGCTTAAACTAGGGTAGCTGGACAACTTTCTTATACATATATATATATTATATACATACTTCTTGGGTTACATGGCTAACACGAAGGGGAACTAACAGAGGAAGTCCTTTTTCCTTTGTAATATATTCTCATATTTTTAATTTTTTTTTTTATGTTGAAGCAGGGCTTTTTTTTTT
>QKWP01000970.1:172209-183044 GCA_003550325.1 Gigaspora rosea
AAAAAAAAAAAAAAAAAAAAATTTAATGTTTTTTACATTCTTTTGAAAAAGTATATAAAATCGATTTTATCAAACATTTTATGTAATTCTTTTACTTATAAAAGAAATGCAAGGCATGTCAAAATTATTTAATTTTATTTTTTTTTATTATTTATAAAAAAAAAAAATAAAACCAATATTTATCAAAAAAAAAGTTTAAATAATTATAGTCTTATTAATATATATACATTATTAATATATATATATATATATACATATTTTTTTAAGGGCAATTCGTTGACAACCAAATCCCAACTATTTAGTTGTCACGAAATATATAATATATAGATATGAACGTTATTTAGAAATAAAGTGTATTTAATTAAGATCAAAGATCACCCCCAAATTCGTTTTTTTTTTATTTCGAAAAATATATACTATCGCTATAGCTATAGCAAAATTAATTATTATATATCACACCTGTGTGGTGTCCAACACCAGTACTGCAGTAGTATGAAAATCCAATGTAACATGTAAATCAAAATATATAATTTTCGATCAAAGCATGATTAATATTAGGATTAGGGTGAAGGCTTGGGATGGGAAAAGGGCTTAGTTTATACCAAAATTTCGCAAGAAATTTTTTTTGGCTAGAGCCTCAAAGATGGTTTTTTTTTAAAAAAACAAAAAAATTTGTATTACATTAGATCATTTTGCATTGCAGCTCATAACAAAAAATTATAATTGGCCATTATTTATTGCTCAAAGATTTTGTAGCAAATTTTAATAAAAAAACGCTTTACTAAATCACACCACTGTTCAACACCACTATACATAAATATATGTACTGTACAGTATCAGGTATATTACTGTATATACATTATATACATACTTGTGCTATATATACCTTGACTATATTCCTCTTTTTGTTCCTATATGTTTTTTTTTAAGGGAATATAACCAAGGTGAAATATAACTAAAAGAACATTTGTTTTTAATAACAAAAGAATTATACCCATAACCAGTGTAGTCACTTGGCAACTTGGGCCGTGGCCAATGGCTGAGGCCCAATGGAAAACAAAAAAATTATTTGGCCGAAATGGCTAAATATTTGTATAAGCAAAGTTCATAATATGATTAGCTAATATCATATAACAGAAACTTTTGGCCAAAAGTTTGGCCGATAAAAGTTACCCGGTATATGAACTATTTAAATTTAAGGGTTAGTTATATAAAAATTGAACGTTAAACGTTTTTCGTACAGTAGTAAAATTAAGATATTATATAACAGATAAGTGAATTTTTTTGTTTTATATATAGGGGTAGTTTACCCGCCAGATACAAATAGAAATCCTCTTATAGTATAGTTTAAAAAATTACTTTAATTACAAATTAACGTTAGAAACTTTTATATATTTATACAGTAGCTTTTTTTTAATTATCGTTATACTACACTTAGTATTTGTTATATATATATATACACCCTCCAAGTGCATATCAGATATTTTCACTTCGTGTCGATATATGCATTTATTTAGCATTTAGCAATCCATCCGATGATTTGTTTCACAAATCGAGTTTAGTATAGCGATAGTAACCGTTAAAAAATCATATCGTGTAAAATTGACATTGCCTGAAAAAACATGTGATCATCCAATAGTCATCCAATAATCCGACACCCCTATGTTGACACGACCAATCGATGCGTCATTTATCTGTTATAACAGGAGTGACGTAAAATGTCAGTTTCGCTGCTGGTTCTAACTGTTGATCGTGTTCTTTGCTCATTCAATAAAATAAAATGGGAAGAACTAGTCATAAAGACGAAGAACCTGTGCCAACATACGCGGTGAATAAGATATTTATTTTTATAGATTGAATTAAGTCGACTGTTATTAATTTTCAATTCAAAAAAAAAAAAAAAAAAAAAAGGTGGGAGAAGCCTACGAAAAGGAGAGGCTTGAACGTATAGAACAAAACAGGGCCTTACTAGCAAAACTCGGCCTTATTCATTTTAGTCTCTCGCCACCTAAACCTAAAAGACTACCTAAGCGTCAAATTGATTCGGAAGAATCTCAACAGGAAGAACATGTCCGAACACCTTCGCGTAAGAGTCCGAGAATACAACAAATGGTATGTCAATTATAATAATAATTGCTGCACCTAAGCGTGAATTTAGATAAATATCATTAATAAAAGACATTTATAGAAGCCTAGATATAATTTACGCGTCAAAAGTTATCGACCTATTTATGCCACAGCAGCTCCAATACGACATATCATTCGTCCTAAGTCTTCAACTTCAAAGGTAAGCCTAAAATAATAAAAATGCCATATTATTAGAAATCTATTCATAATTCTCGTATTTTATTTCACGCGTTAAGACCAAATATAAAGTATTAGGAAGAAATAATCAAGGACGTAGATTTTATGGCGGTAGAATTTATGATTCAGAATTAGGAACAACCTGTCATCAATGTAGACAAAAAACAATTGAGGAAAAAGTACAATGCACGGTAATATTGCAAAATACTATGAATATAACAAATATAAACGTATTTATATTTTGAATGATTATTATTTTATAGAATGTATTAGATAATGGAACGCTCTGTAAAGTGATGATGGACGAACGATGTTTAATTGGAAGGTAATAGTTAAGTTAATTTTCTTTTTAAAAAATATTCTGTATAAATTTATTTATGCTTTTTTTTTTTTTTTAAAGATACGGAGAAACGCTGGAAGAAGCACGAAGTTCTGGCGAATGGAATTGTCCGAAATGTCGAGGTGTATGTAATTGTTCATTTTGTCGAAGAAAAAAAGGACTCCCTGCAACAGGAATTTTGAAACATCTCGCTTTATCAAGAGGTTATAATTCAGTTATGGAATATTTGGGTGATGCATAGCATATAGTGTTTATGTTTATTGTACTTTGTGATTAACGTTAGGAAACGCAGTATATTCATAACACCAGCATGTATCACGTGACATAAGCTTTAAATATAATAAAAGAAAAAAATAAAATAACAGATAAACAGTAAAGTTTTGGTGTAAGCATTGCTAGTAATTTTTGGCAATTTCTGTTTTAATCGATTTTTTATACTTTTTTTATCAATTTAATTGACAATTCGCGAATGAATGAGAATGAAAATTGGGGTTAAGTTAATTATAAAAATCACTAGTACAGTAGTACTAAAATCTAGATTTCCCGCGATTTATAATAAAATATCATAAAATTTTGTACCTAGTTTTTGAATATATATAGAATAATCAGTTTGAAATAATTTTTAAATTTTTTTTATAAGAAGATAGAAAATTCATATATCTATTGTAGGTTAAATTTTATCTATTGTTATATTCAAATAAATTATACTTACTAGATCAGAAACGTAAATTTGAAATTGCAATAAATTTATATATGAATTTTATATAGTAAATTCTCATTCATTCGCGGATTGTTAATTAAACTATTTTAGAGTGTTCAAATTATGCGATGGATGTGAATTATGATTTTTTATCAGTTATAGGACATGTTCTTTGCATTTCTGTTATTTATAAATCAAATGAGTTGACTCACCTCAATTTTATATGTAAATTTATGCAAAAAAATCATTTAAATTTAAGTTTGTAAAAATGTACATATAAACCTTTCTTTAAATTTTAAATATGTATTCTTTAGCATTTAATGATTTTTAGTTTAACAGCAAAGTTTTTAATCTCTTGTAGTTTGAAGTTTATCTTTTTTTAAAGCTGATCAATTCTTTACTATATTCTTTATTAATTGATAATCTGTTTCCGAATGAGGGAACCATATATAACCATATATAGTAAATTGTGACGCACATGACTATGAGATTTACTATAGTCAAAAATGCCATTTCATGTAAACAATAGTTGGTTTACATTAGTTGGCAAATCATTTTATGCCAATATCTCTGCAACTACTAAACAGATTTTAATAATATTACTATATTAAAATCAGAAAATAATGCTCTACAAGATTACTTAGAAATTGAAGATATATTTACTTAGAAAAAAATGACTTCACTTTGTTATAAAGTGGCATTTGTGGCTTAACAATTTTATATAGTAAATCTGCGCATCACAATTAGGCCTCTGCATGGGCCAGGTAGAGCTGGGTAGTAATACCCTAGCCCTTTAACGGGCTTAATACTCTAGCTCTTTAACGGGCTTAATCTCCAAGCCCTTATCCTTACCTTAGGGCCCCAAAATTAATACCCAACCCGGCCTTTAAAGCCCACAGATACCTATAGGTACCCACAGGTAAAAAAAAAAAAAAAAAGATAAAAAAATTATTAAGCCCGTTTGATGCATAATCTGCTGTATACCATAAATATATAGTATAAAATGCAAAAAAAAAACTTAAAAAAAACCATTTTTTACACTATTTTATTTGACATTTATACTTTATTCAATGTTTCCACTTTATTCGACGTTTTCACTTTATTCAACGTTTCCACTTTATTCGACAATAGTTTTTACAAATTTAAGATTATCGATTAATATACTGTAAAATACGGACCTGTGTACCCCCATGCGGTGTACCTTTTGCCAGTTTGAAACGCCAGTTCATGACTTATACCCAGGATACATAAGTACAGTAAATATAGTAAAATATATTGTTCAATATAGTGTAGAAGTACCTAGGTACAAAGATTGAGACATGTAAATACCCAGGTACAAAGGTCCGTATTTTACAGTAAATTTTAATTGGTAAATAGCCATGTGCATATATAACGGGCTATCCTGAACTGGATAGTGCTTAAGCTTGTTGGTGAAACTAATCTTTGATGGTGCACCGAAAGTGTTTTGCTAGTACACCAGTTTTTTGGTGAAACTAATGCACTAATAGTTATAGAAAAAGCTAATTTTCAATGGTGCACCAAGAGTGTTTTGCTGGTGCACCAGTTTTTTGGGGAAACTAATTAGTTTCACCAACAAGCTTAGTAGTGCTGGTACCCAGGACCTATCCATATTATAAAGGGCCTGCGATTTTTAGCCCTACCATGCCCTAGGGCTTGTAATTTGATGCCCAAGCCCGGCCCTAGTGGTACTATCCTTAGGGTACCCATGGGTGGCCCTGGCCCATGCGGAGGCCTAGTCGCAATTTACTATGTATGGCTTCCTCATTTGGAAACGAATTATCAATTTAGTCAAATAACTAACTTACCAAGCAATAATATAATTGGTTAAAATAATCCTTTAAAAATTAAATAAGATTCTATTAAGTAAAGACTTTTTGTGTCCTAATTGTAGAAAAGGTGCTTCTAATTTTAATAGTAGTTAAATTATCAAAATTGGCTTGATGAATCCCAAGATACTTGGGATCAAAAAAGAGAACATAAAAATCTGCAAATTCACTATAAACTATAATACTTAGTGTGACTGTGAATTTGCAGATCTTTATATTCTCTTTTTTGATCACAAGCATCTTGGAATCATGATTTAACTACCATTAGAATCAGAAAACCCTTTTTTACAACTTTCAATTAGAGCACAAAAAGTCTTTACATAATAGAATTTTCTTTAATCTTTAAAGGATTATTTTAACAAATCATATTATTGCTTGGATAAGTTATTCATTTGACTTAAAGAATATAGTAAAAAATTGATCAACTTTAAAGAAAAATTAACTTCAAACTACTAGAGATTAAAAACTTTGGCTTTAAACTAAAGGTTATTAAATATTAAAAAATTTATTTAAAATTTATAAAAAAAGAGTTATATAATTTAACACATATGCACTATGCACTCACCTGATTGACCAATCAGAATGTAAGCTCAGATGTAATGTAAAATCAAAAAAAATAGTAATATTTTAAAAAAATTGCTTATAGCTCATAATTTTGCTTATAAAACTTCTTTTTGTGTTCTAATAAAAAAAATTTCTTGCCAAATTTTAGATTAAAAGTTCTTTTGCTAAAGCTCCTACCCAAACCCTAATTTAACTCTAACCCTAACCCTTAAAATAATGAGCTTTTATCATTGTTTTGATTTTATATTACATCTGATCTTATGAGGTGCATTACAATACACCTGCTCAAAATAATATAATTCAAAAAAAAATTTATATCTACATATGTTCTGATTTTTGAAATTTATAAAAAAAGCTTATTTTTTTAAAACTTCAAAGCTATATAATTTTTGATCTACTGGCCCATTTTAAATGATTTTACTACCAAAATGTTCATCTTTTTGAGACAATTTCAACAAGCCCAAATCATAAAAATCCAATTACAAGATCATGAAATTGGTTTAATCTATGTCAAACCAATTTCAGGTGCATCATCTATTTGATAGCACATTTTCTTATAACTCTGTGATTGGATTTTTATGATTTTTAGCTCATTGGAATCATTTTAAAGAGACGAACAGTTTGGTAATAAAATCATTTAAAATGAACTAGTAGATTAAAAATTATTTAGCTTTAAAAAAAAAAATAATTTAACTAATTGTACACAGGGTGTTTGAACATGGGTATAATAATTTTTATAAATTAAAAGATTTTTTATTAAAATAAAAAATAATTTAATTAATATTAGGGTTGGAGTAAGAACTGGGATGGGGCAGGGGGACATAGTTTATACCAAAATTTTACAAAGAATTTTTTTTTTCTTAGAGCCCATAAATTGTTTCTTAAGCAAAATTTTAAAATACAATTAATTTGTTTTTTTTTTATGTTTGTTGTACAAAAAATAATCTGCATATTGCATTTTCTATATGATTTGTGTAGTACAGTGTTCAAACACTCTGTGTACAAATAGAAATGCTCTTTTTATAAATTCCAAAAATCAGAGCATATAAATATGTATATTATTATAAAGTTAAATTTAAATAATTTTATTGTATAAATTTACATATAAAATTATGGTAAGTTAACTTATTTAATTTATAGAGTTTAATAATTTCGTGCACTTGCACGGTCGTGCACTCTTTGATCGACCAATTAAATTTTAGCACTTGATTGTCAATTGAGGTCAAACCGAGCATCTGACCTTCTGACCCATCAATACAGACTTGCGAAAAATTATTTTTTTATAATTAAAAAATAACATTATTTTTATTAAAAAAAATACATCATTTTCTATTATTAAAAAAAAAATATATTTAACAACTAATTTAATCTTTCTCTAACCATAACTCAATCACGTAACTAGAGATAGTACATGAATCCAGATTTATATTTATATCCGGATTAATTCGAATTTTAACTAAATCCGGATTCAGTTTTTTGAACAAAATATATTTGGATATAATATAATCCGAATATAATATATAATCCAGATATAATATATAATCCAGATATAATATAATCCGGATATAATATATAATCTAAATTATATATTATATCCGGATTATATATAATATCCGGATTATATATTATATTCGGATTATATATTATATCTGGATATAATATACAATCCAGATATAATATATAATCCGAATTATATACTATATCAGATAGAGTATATAGCAAATATGTAATATATAATTAGTAAAGTATTGGGATGTAACACGGACAAATTAATTAAATCTATGTCCGATAACCATGTAATTTATCATATTGCAGATTTTAATTGGTAAAATTAAACTAAATGATCGAATGTAATTTTACTTTATCTAATTATAAAGAAAAGCGCAAAATTCTAAAGGTATCACATAAATATTGCACTTATTTTTCTAATTTTTTTTAACTGAAAACTGTTCGTCAGAACTGTTTCAAAGTAGCTATGTTTGATTTTTTGCTAAAGTTCTAATTTTATATTTTTTAATATAACTTTTTTCATCCTAATTAATGAATTTTCAAGTATTCTATTGCACATCTATATAATTAGTTAAAGTAAGTCTTGTTATATAATGTAATAGCAATAACCTTATTTTATTGAATAATGATAAATTGATTTATATTCATATAGTCGATGTGACACTCAGTAAAGTATCTATACGTAGTAGTATGCGCAGTGGATAGTATATAGTAGAAATGGATCTAGTAGATCTTTTTTATCAGATTTGATAGGTTATCGATTTTGACAAGATAGGCTCAATAGTACTATATCCAGTATGACTTTGTAATGCCTTATCATTATCATTTTACTGCAAATTAAACTTGTATATGTAATACGATTTTATGTCATACTGCATAATCAAGCAAAATCGATATAAGTAGATTCTATATGCGTCATGCAACTATTAAAAAAAAAAGTCTTTTTGATTTGAATGTTCAATATTACCAACACCTTCATTAGAAGAGGCCCTTTGTACACTACAAGGAAGCTCTGTTTCTACTTCACCTTCAACTAATGAAATAAATAATGAACCAAATGATAAAACTAATAATGGGACTAATAATAAACATTTTCAAACTATAAGTCGAAAAAAAAGACAAGCGACCAAAAAAAAAAGAAACTGTCAACCTCTGCCACACCTGCTTTAACAAGCCAAAGGTCCAATACTAGTTATATATACCATTTTTTTGAGTATAATAAGACAGATAATCAAATTCAATACTGTAAAATTTGTGTCAAAGAGTGCGAAGGAACCCGTAAGGGAGCTTCCAGAAATCAGCTGATTTTTGGGTGGGTGGGTGGGTCAGCTGAAGTATCAGGTGTAACCAGTGTTTAAAATTCATATTTGATTTTATGTTCTCAAAAAAACATTTTTAAAATTTTAATGTTCTCAAAATTTTTTGATGTTCTTAGTATTAGAAAATCAAAAATTTTTTAATATTAAAAAATTTTATTACCGGTAAATGTTCTCAAATAGAGAACATTTTTCAATAATTCATGTTCATAAAACTTGTTAAATGTTCTCTGAGAACACTGAGAACATCAAATTTTAAATGCTGGGTGTAACTCCGGCCAAAATTTTATAATTCCGGCCAAAGTTGCAAAATTATTTTTGACCAAAATTATAGATTTATTAATAATATTTGATAATTGATTTTTGAACTACTGGACCAAATTTGATGATTCAACTACTAACTAGTGAGCCCAAAATAGTTAAAATCCAATCACAGGATCCTGTAATCGGAATAGATTTGTGTTACTATAAAGTTCTATAATTTATTAAATAATTATAACCCATTTATAGCCACACAAATTTATTTCGATCTTAGGATTCTGTAATTGGATTTTAATGATTTTGGGCTTGTTAGAATCCTCTCATTGAGAGGATCATTTTGGTAGCAAAATCATTGAAATTGGCTCAGTAGATCAGAAGTTATTGACAATTAAAAATTAATTTTTAATTGCTAATAACTTCTGATCTACTAGGCCAATTTCGATAATTTTACTACCAAAATGATCCTCACAATGAGAGGATTTTAACGAACATCTTAATTCATCTCAAGAAGTAATTTAATTAAATATTTATCTAATCGATAAATTTTTAAAAATGCACAATTATTTTTTTTATAGCCAATAGTCAAAGTAAATCCAATCACAAACTATATTACAAATTTATCTCCACTTTCAATTAAACGACAAAATGAACTTACTAAAGTTCTGGTCAAATTCATTATATGCGACGTACAACCTTTGTACATATTACAAAATTCATTTTTTTAGCGATTGCTTATAGAATTCCAACTACAGTATCAGATTCCATGCGCAAAGACCATTAAGAATTATATTTCGGGAGCATATTCCAAAGGAATAGATCAGCTTAAAGAAATCTTGACCGATACTGCTACTGTTGTTCATTTAACAACAGACTTATGGACCTCGAAAAGTAATCATAGCTACATTGTAGTTACTGCAATATAGCTGACTTCCGATTTTGAGTTCAAAGAAGCGTTACTATTATGCCGTCACATGGCCTACCCACATACTAGTGAGAACATTAGCGAAGAGCTTTTTGATATCATTAGTAATGAAACTTAACAAGCAAAGTATGTATGATTGTCACTGACAATGGTTCAAACATGATAAAAGGGATAAAGCTATTGAAGAACAATTATATTATAGAAGTTAATCAGCAGCCTTGCGCTGTATATACTCTTCAATTATCTGTAAAGGAAGGATTGAAATAAGTTAATAATATTCACCAACGTCTTAAAAATATTCAAGCATTTTTTCAGCTACCAAAGCAGGCGCAACGATTACGGGAAACACAAATAAATACCGTTTCGACTAGTTCTCAAGGCATTAATAGTGATAATGAATCTATTAACCCCTTTGAAGTATTAACTGACTCTAAGATTCGTTAGAATTCAGCCTATTTGGCCTGTAAAAGGATATCTGAGTTACATCCAATAATGCGTTCGCTAGCTGCATCATTACAACTTAAACTGGATACAATATCAAAAAAGGATGGAAAAAACTAGACCAGTTGTGCTTAACTTCTGTAGAAAAAAAGCACTTTAGTATTTCTGGGATATTATTCATGCTTATATTGGTGGCAAATTTTTTTTTATTCATTATTATCTATTTATATTAAGATTTGTCGATGAAATGATTAATCTTTTAAAATCTTTCGAAAAATAACTAAACATTTTCTGGCTCAAAATATCCTACAATAAATTTCATATATCCTTATGTTCATATGTTAAAAAATAAGTATGCACCGGTAGATAAAAGAGGCGAATATATTGAAGACTAGTTAGTTTTAATTTATGGGCCCTTATTGGAAAGTTCAGATGATCATACAAGCATTAGTAGTGGCAATGAAGATAGTATACCATCAGGAGGAAATAGGAAACAATAGCAGTATACAAGGACCTCGAATAATCTATGTGAGGTCATAGTTGAAAAATAGCTAATGGAGGGCCGTTTGAAAGATAAAAAGGAGAGGGGATAAAAATCATTCAAAATGGGGGGTTTTTTTTTTTTTTTAGG
>QKWP01000971.1:29905-71067 GCA_003550325.1 Gigaspora rosea
TTTATTTTATTTCTACACTTTACTACTAGCACTTTGCAAGAAATTCAATGACTTTTCAGCACTTTGCGCAGGCCAACCCAGCCTTTTAATACTTTGCAAGAACATACAACTAATTTCTCCAGCAAGCAATTTCTAAATTTCAAAAACGCAAGTTTTTGCAAGTTTTTGCAAGGTTTCGTTTTATTTATTTTTTTGTTTCATGTTATTGTTTTTGTTTTTTTATTAATTTATTTTATTCTGGCACTTTGTGAAAACCTTCGACGATTTCTGAAGTCACAAATATGAGTGAATATAATCAAATATGAGCGAATATAAGCAAATATAATCATTTATTTTTTTTTGGTTGTGTTTTTTTTGTTATTTTTTTTAGGTTCGTTTTTTGCTTTTTGTTTGTTTTTTTTTATAGCACTTTTTAGAAAGTTGCAAATATGATCGAATATAAGCGAATATGATAGCTAAACAGAAGAAAAGAAATAATAGCTAACTACAGGGTAAGAAAAATAAGTGTATAGAGCTAGTATTATGCGACAAAGTGTGAAAGTAGTTTAAAATATTACTATTTTTCATTTTCGGTTTTTTTTTGGCATTTTTTATTTTAGAAAGTAGCGAAAATGAGCAAATATTAGCAAATATAAGCGAATATTATAGTTAAAACAAAGAAGAAAAGAAATAATAGCTAACTGCAGAGTGAGAAAAATAAGTATAT
Source organism: Gigaspora rosea (assembly GCA_003550325.1). NCBI lineage: Eukaryota > Fungi > Glomeromycota > Glomeromycetes > Diversisporales > Gigasporaceae > Gigaspora > Gigaspora rosea. The sequence goes on from QKWP01000971.1 coordinate 30,612, forward strand.
AGAGCTAGCATTATGCGATGAAATGGAAAGGGTTCAAAATATTACTATTTTTTTATTTTGTTTTTTTCATTATTTTTTTGGTTTAGTTTTTTTTGTTTTTATTTTTTTTTGTCATTTTTTTATTTTTTCGTAAAAAATGTATAATAATATATTAAAATATATAATATTGATTAATATATATATATATATTTTTTTTTTTAATGTTAAGGTGAGGTCATGCCTCTGGACTTTATTGAGTGTATATTAATCATTACAATATATTGCTTACAATTATTATACTATCTACTAAGTACCGAGACTTGTACTAATTTATCCATAACCTAAACCTACCAGAGCCTACCAACTCCCATTTATATAGCTAGCCTGGATTTGGACGTCTCTTTTCCCCAACCAACTGTTAGTATTCACATGTCCACCACTTTACCCACATTTCCTAATATCATCACTTCCAATTTGGTGTATGTAATTCCAGGTAGGCGCTTTTTGCTTCCAATTTGGTATACCCGCAATCTGATAACCCAGAAGATCCCTTAATGGCGTACTTCTCAGGAGTTTGTATCTCAAGCTATGCAGCTGCCTCTACCACATTGGGTAAGTATCTTAAGCCTGCATGCTGCCGCAACTAGCTGATTTTCCTGCGACTTTGGGCCCAGAATTTAACGTTCCGAATTCAGAAATGTGCGAACGACTGTACTCCCCGCTATGGTGACAAGTATCCAGGCATGTTTCGCCGAAGCTTCCAGTCCCTGATATAGTTGGACGGCATCATGAGGCTCAGCCAATCCGATCTACCACTACATGCACTTATAATTAAAATATATTTTTAATTAAATATAATGTATAATAATAATAATAAATAAAAAATATAAAATTTTATATTAAATTGCGAAACCTTGTGAAATATGCGAAAACATGCGACAATTTGTAAAATGTTTAAAAATAAGTATATAGTATAATAGTATTGTTATTCCTGATTTTTAATCTGATATCTATCGATTATTACCGATTATTATCGATTACTATTTTAATCGATAGTTCTCGTCATGGGGATTTAAATCGATTACTATCCAATAATAATAAAAATCGATAGTAATCCCTGTACAAATTTTGGTGATGAATTTAAGTAAAACAAAAACTTATCTTCTTATCAGCAAATTTATAATAGCGTAATCTTATGTAAGATCTTACAAACTGTAATATAAGCAAAATATTATGTAATAAGGTAGGCATGGGTATTATGACGCAGTACCAATTATGGCGCACACGTGATATCTTGTGATCCAATGATCAGAATCGGATGATTTTGCTACCATTCGATTCGTTACAATGAGACAAATCAAATGATAGTAAAATCATCTGATTCTGATCGCTGAATCACAAGATATTGATACTTAAATAAAATAAATAAAATTTTTAATTTTAAGGTTTAAATAAAACCTAATCGTAGTATATTATTAGTGACTTTGTTATTAAGTAAATCGACCTTCATTATTAAGACAATTTTGTTCATCGTTACAAATTTTACTTACCTCTAAATTTTCATCAAAATCGGATAATTCTTTATTAAGTTATTTGTAAAAAGTATACTTGCACCATAATAGGCTCTTTTGGCACAAAAACGTATTTTATAAAAATCAATTAATAAAAAATTATCTGATTTTTATGAAAATTTAGAGGTAAGTAGAATGTATAACGATTAATAAAATTGGCATTAATGAAAATCGTTTTACTTAATAAAAAATTTGCTAACAATGCATTAAAGTTATTTTTTTTTTAGTCATTTAAATTTTAATCTTTTATTGCTAGTAAATTGTGGTGTAATGATTAGAATAAAATGATTCTACTAATATTCAACACTCTCACTGAGATGATTCAATAGTACCAAAATCGTTCAATTCTGATCACTAGATCTCAAGATATTACGTGTGTGCCATAATTGGTACATGTACAATAATTTGTTGATTTTTTAGGTTTTTTTTTTAATTTGCAATATTATGTGATCTAGTGATCAGAATCAAACGATTTTGGTATTATTCGATTCATCTCGATGTGACGAATCGAATGATTGCAAAATTATTTGATTCTGATTATTAGATCATGTGATAACGGCTATTAAAGTTATCTGCGCCATAATACCTATACTTACCTTATATTTCAAAATATTTCAAAATATCAAATTTTCGAAATATTACAAAAGTAATTTCGAAATATTTCGAAATATGTTATGAAATATTTCGAACCCTTTCAAAATATTTTAGGACTAGAAACCAAGCTAGATCAGTAGATCTGTAACCTGGACCACACATTAGACTGATTTTTCGAAATAGTTTGATGATGTTCAAATTCTGTACTATATTAGATTAGATCTTTTGTTTATAATTAAATCTTCTATTTTGTTTTTTTCACTTTTTTGTTTTTCATTTTTGTTTTCGTTCATTTTTTTGTTTTTGTTTGTTTTTTTTATTTTTTTTTATTTATTTATTTTTTAAGTTTTTTATTATTTCAGCACTTTACAAGAAAAACACCCAACTTTTCGAAATCTTGCGCATACCTACTATGACTTCTGACACTTTTAAGAACACACACCAGCAATTTCTAAACTTTCAAGAATGCTTTTTTAGTGCAAGTTTTCGCAAGTTTTTACAAGTTTTTGCAAGTTCTTGCAAGGTTTCACTTCATTTATTTTTTCATTTCATGTTTTTTGTTTTTGTTTTTTTAGTTTTTTTAAAATTTTTTTTATTAATTTATTTTATTTCGGCACTTTGCGAAAAAAATAACAACTTTTCGAAACCTTGCGCATGCCAACTACGACTTTCGACACTTCCAAGAACACATACCAGCAATTTCTAAATTTTTATGAATGCTTCTTTAGAGAAATGGTCGCAAGTTTTCACAAGTTTTCACAAGTTTTTGCAAGGTTTTGCAAGTTCTTGCAAGGTTTTGTTTCATTTTTTTCGTTTCGTGTTTTTTGTTTTGGTTTTTTTGGTTTATTTTTAAAATTTTTTTATTAATTTATTTTATTTTGGCACTTGCGAGAAAACAAAACTTTTCAAACCATTGTGCATACCAACTACAACTTCCAACACTTTCAAAAATACATCCCAGCAATTTCTAAATTTTTAAGAATGCTTTTTTAGAGAAATGAGTGCAAGTTTTTGCAAGCTTTTTCTAATTTTTGCAAGTTTTTGCAAGTTCTTGTAAGGTTTTGCTTCATTTTTTTTTGTTTCATGTTATTTGTTTTTGTTTTTTTGGGTTATTTTTAAATTTTTTTTATTAATTTATTTTATTTTGGCACTTTGTGAAAAAAACAACAACTTTTTGAAACCTTGCACATTCCAACAATGACTTCTGACACTTTCAAGAAAAATGCTTCTTTAGAGAAATGAGCGCAAGTTTTTGCAAGTTTTTGCTAATTTTTGCAAGTTTTTGCAAGTTCTTGCAAGGTTTCATTTCATTTTTTTTTTGTTTCATGTTTTTTGTTTTTGTTTTTTTGGTTTATTTTTAAATTTTTTTAATTAATTTATTTTATTTCAGCACTTTGCGAGAAAAACAACAACTTTTCAAAACCTTGAACATTCCAACGATGACTTCTGACACTTTCAAAAATGATAGAAAACAAAAAAGCAAAGATAATAGCTAACTGTGGCGTGAGCGAAAATAAGTATATAGGGCTAGTTTTTTGTATATAGTAATAGAATTAGATGCAACAAAGTGCAAAAGTAGTTTAAAATATTTGTAATAATATAAAAATAATATATAATTTATAATAAAGTATGTAATATTAATTAAAAATGCATATTTAATAAATGTAAAATATAATATATAATAATAAATAAAAAATAAAAATTTTATATTAAATTGCGAAACCATGCGAAATATTGTGAAAACCTATAAAAAAGCATGATTATGTGAATATGTATATCATTTATTTATTTTTTAAAAATTTTTGAAAATTTGCAAAAATTTGCAAAATATTGCGAAACAATGCGAAAATATTAAAATATTACCTCCTGCGCACATTAGTTTATTGATCTGCATGAGTACGTGACCTCTGTAGAGGAGGGTAATTTGTATTGTTTTAGTCTATTTCGCAATATTTCGCAATATATTTCGAAATAATAACTATAATATTACTGTAATATAACATAATATATTACGTAATATACCATATCGATCGTAAGATTTTCGTAATATTATGGGCCATAATATCTTACGTAAGATTACATATATATAATTTGCTAATATAGTAACTATTAGAGTTAAATCGGTTAAATGTATATACTCTTCTTTCTTAATAGTCACAATGTGAAAAGATATGCCCAATTAAAAGTAGAAGAGGATAAGAAAAATCTAGGCCAGAAAGGAAGTAATTTATTTGTTTTTTCCGAGTCAGAAACCAATTATTTGTCAAAAGACAGTCCAGGAAACAATTCTACTGATAATACAAAAACAAATCTGGAAAACAAAAACAACCAACCTTCAAAAGCAGCGGGCAATGGCAATAATGACAAAGAAATTGACAAAGCTGATAATCTAATCAGTTCGGGATTGTCAAAGGAAGGGCCGCAAGAACAAAAAAGCCAGTTAGAACCCTTAAAAAACCAGCTGCTAAAGGATTTGTACAGATCCTAAAGAACAGGAAAAAATAAATTAATTTTTGTAATAAAAAAAAAATAAATAGATCAAAAATTTTTAATTAATCACCATATCCAATGTATTAGACTTAGCAGTATTGTTGTTAATAGCATGTAGATAAATCTAAATATATATGTTGTAAATGAAAACGGAATCTAAGTAAATTTGAAATTATTATATAAAACCAGGTTGAGTTTCTCATATGCACGCCCTTAATTTAATTAGAAAATTCCAAATCTACTTAAATTCTATTTCCACTTGCAACCTATATAAATGAATAAATTCAACTTCAATAAAGGGAGATACAAAAAGAGAAGTTTTCTTTGATTTTACTTAAAGAAAAAATAAAGGAAGTAAGCTAGTATAGGCTAAAGAAACCTTACTCAAGTAAATCAAAAACTTATCTTCCAGTAACTATTAGAGTTAAATCAGGTAAATGCATACACTCTATCTCCTTAATAGTTATAATACGAAAAGGTATGCAAAGAAGTTCCCTTCAATTTTATTTAAAACAAATAAAGGAAGTAAACTAGTGAAGTCAGCAAAGTGTTTGCAAAGTGCTTCTGCTAATGCATTTCTGTCTTTTAATCTGAATTAACTTTCCATTAAGAAAAGTTTTTAAAGTATATGATCTATACTGATCTTTTTTAACAGAAAACATATAAAGAGTTAAAGAATACATAATACGGTTTAAAAAAATTTTATTATATGAAACTATAAATTGCTAATTGATGATATGGTTTTTCATAGTAAGGGTTACTTTAAAAAATTTTTTTATGTTGTATAACTCAGTGATCTTCAAGCCAATCAAATTGAATATCTGCCATGCTGGATGGCACTATTAATGGGTTTTGCCAAAGCGTGGAGTTAGCATCAGAAATGGTACTTAAGTTTTTTTTTTCCTCTCTTTTTCTCTTCTTTCCCTTCTTTCTTTTTTACTTTTCTCTCTCATTCACATCTAACCACTTCTTTTTTTCTTTTTGGGTTCACTGAAATATGCAATTAATACTGAGGGCTTTCGCCGTTTCGTACCGTTGCTTGGAGAATTTTCAGTGTCATTGGTTTTGAGCTTTCATCGCTTTAGGTGCTATCGTTTTTAGATCTTTATCATCTTGGGTGTTGTTAATATTAAGATCTTTGCTATAGATGGCGACATTAATGAGTTTCGCCAAAATGTGGAGTTAACATTGGGAACAGTAGGTAAGTTTGTTTGTTTTTTTTTGTTTTTTTTCCTCTCATTTACATCTAACCACTTCCTTTTTTCTTCTTGGATTTGCCAAAACATGTAATTAATACCGGGAGTGGCATTTTGGTATCGCGAAATACGTTGGGCTTTAGTTTACTTTGTAGTTGGATATAAGTGAAATTTTGCAGTAAAGTATAATTGGCTGTGTAAGCGGCCAATTATACTTTACTACAAAATTTTGCTTAAATGCTAGATCGTGAAATTGTACTGGGTATACGAATTTATGATATAATTGACCAAGTTAAATATATAATAAAAATAATAAAAAAATATTTAGTTGTTATGATCTAGTGCGAAAAGGTTCATACCTCAAAAATGTATTTAATTTTTGTATTTAAATTTCTTCATAAATTTATGATTCAGTATTTCTAATTTTTTATATAAAATAAAGTAGGTTATAATCCATTTTTTTATATAGTTTTTATTATTATAATATAAATTTGTTTTACAATTCATTATATACAACTTTTTGAATTGAATAAAAAAAAAATTTTTTTAAAAAAAAAAAAATTTAAACATTTTAGCAAAAAGTATAAGGTTTTATAAGTTTGTGTTATGCAAGTGAATTAATGTGCATATAATGAACATATGGTTAAAATTTGAGCAAAATTGGATCATTAGTTGTTAAAAAATTAGTCAATAAAGTCAAGCAATTGTATTTTTTTACTATATAAAATTTATAAAAATTACTATTAAATTTACATAGTAAATTTTAAAATTATTTTTTAAAAAAAGTTACTATGAATAAAATTTTTTATTTTAACAAAAAAGTTACCAAAATAATTATATTTTAATTAATCGCATACTAACTACTTTTAATAAAATAAAAATATCAAAAATTATTTTGTAAAAAAAAAAGTTTACTAATAAATATCTAAGGTACGAACCTTTTTGCACCAGACCATATTTGCTTTTTGATTGGATTCGAAGTGAATATAATTAGAGTTTATTTCTGAGATTGTTGTTTTTGTTACACGTAATTATACACAATTGATTGGTTGTATATGATTTGGACTAGTATCAATCACGTGATATTTTTGTTTTTTAATTGGCCAACTAGCGTGGGTTATATATCTCCCTGCAAGAGATATATCTCTCACGAAAGATGCCTAAAATCTCCCTTTTCTTATTTAGTATAATTAAGTATTTAACTAAATTGTATTGTAATAGTTAATATCTAAATTTTGTATTTATACAAGTTTTAATTTAAATTAATTAATAAATAATTTATAATTTGAAAACTGGTCAATCCAAATAAATTTTTTACAATTACTTAGATAAACAAGCAGAGTGATTAATTAAATAGTTACTGTGATTTAATAAAAACAATTAGTTAATACTAAAAGTAGTTTGCTAGTTAACTAAATTCATTATTATATTTTATACTATGAATCTTTAGTAAAATCACTATAAGGATTACTTTAATTAATCTTAGTGCTTGTACACAATCTCAAGACATCTTTAATCTTAATATTTTATATATATTTCCATGATACTATTAATGTGTAGTAAGTTATATAAAAATATAAATAAAATTTGTAGTTTTGTTAATACCTATATAGATTTGTAGATCTATAAAAGTTAAAGTTCCTAATAGGTACTAGTAGTACAAGCTTTCTTGCAGTAATTTCTCTGGAATAAAATAAAAATAGAAGGCTTTTGTAAAGCTAAACTATTAAATTTTGAATTGCCATTCAGCAATCAGCATATATGTATATATAAATTAAATAAAGCCTATGGCCAATAAAAATTTTTTAGACAAATCATATGAAAACTAAACTGGAACTGGAACTGGAATTAGTTCCAGTGGAACAGTTCAGTTTAGTCCAGTTTTTAAAGCTGGACTTAGGACTGTACCTAATACTAATAGTGAACCTTATTAGTAGATAGGCTCTGTAGTTGCAATGGCAGTACAAGGACCTGAAATAGATGCTGTAGGATGATGCCTTGATTTTTTTTTAGCTATATGAATTTATGTTAGATATCTTTGTATTTTTATGTATTAGTCGGGATATAGTTTTAGAAAATTTTGGAACCGAGAAGTAAGTAGTTTATATATTAAACAAGTATAAGAATATTTGCTGTAAGTTCAAATAATTAGTTCTAGATTAGAAATTTTGGTATAGATATTGATATTTGAGTATAAATACTAAAGCTTGTTTGGATAGTAAATCTATTCGCATATGTTTTTCCCATATATTTCTTAATTTAGACATTTCGGTATAATTTAGGATTTTAGCAATATTTAGACATTTCAGCAAACTAAATATTAAATGTTGAAATATTTCTACAAGCATAAAACAATTTAGCTAACAACATTAGACTTACTCTAAACTAACGTAATTAAAATTTATTTTGTTTTATAAAAATTTATTTTTTTGTTTTTATTATACAAATTTGCAAATCTAATTTACTTATGATATAAAATACTATAGCAGTTATAGTACATATTTTTTTGAAATAAGTTTATAATAAAAATTATAATAAAAATATATAAATTTACTATAAACTTTGGCTTAGCTTAACTAATTAATTGATGATCTGGATAAGATATGCAGATTTACTATATTGGGACAATAGTAAATTTTGAGGATAAGTACAATATAAATGTTTATTATATGCTTCAATATGAGCGGAGTCAAACGAAAAGGATTTTTTTTATTAAGTTAATGATACATGCCGATTAATTAAAAATTGTAGAGCTCGTTAAGATGCATCTAACGGTAAATTATCCAAATCGGCCTAGTGGATGGTAAGTTATTATTAAAAAACAATTGGCTAGCTATATAAAATCTTTATATAAACAATATTTGTTTACATAGAGATTTTATATAGTCAGTCAATTGTTTTTTAATAATAGCACATCATCTACTGGGCTGATTTGGATGATCTAACCACTATTAGATGCATCTCGATGAGCTCTACAACTTTCAATTAATTGGCATGTATTGTTAACTTAATAAAAAAAATTCCTTTTATTTGACTCCGCTCAGATTGAAGCATATAGTTAATATCATAGGAATTTTGCCCCAATTTCAAATATAGAAATTCTGCCAATCTTATCCGAATCAGCAATTAACTTAAAATTAAATTTTACAAACATATAGAACAAGAAAAGAAGAAAATTTTGAGCTTAAAAACTATATCAAAATTTTGTTAATTTTGTACTATTTCAAAATGTAACTTTGTCAAAAACAAAAATTTACAAATTTTAAATTAGCAATTATATGTAAAATCATGCTCTGAACAACTTTACTTAGGCAATAAAAGTAGGTTATCTTGTAAAAAAAATAAGTCAGCTATATACTAAAATTAAATTTGCAATATAAAACCCTTCTTTGGACCTTTAAGTAAACTTGTTTAGCATGTAATTCTACTTGTATCAAGGTTGAAACACATTTTCTCAAACCTTTTACTGTGTGAAAAATAGAGTTAAAGTTAGAGAAAAAAATTTTTTTCAAAAAAATTTTTTCTCTAACTTTAACTTTATTTTTCATATAGTAAAAGATCTGAGAAAATGTGTTTCAATTTTAATATAAATAAAATTACATATGAACAAGTTTACTTAGAGGCCCAAAGCAGGTTATTTTAATAAAAAAAGGGTTTTATATTGAAAACCAAAAATTTTTAACTTTAGCATATAGCTAACCTATTTTTTTTTACAAGGTAACATACTTTTATTACCTAAGTAAAGTTGTTCAGAGCATGATTTTACATATAATAAATGCATTTTATAATAATTGAAAAAATATTTTAGATTATTAAATAAACTTCAATTAAAACCAAATTTTATTTATATAATTTTTTTTTAATTTATAAATATTTTTTTGGAAAATTCTATTTTTACCTAGATTAAAGTCACCCAATATATAATAATTATTATATTATAACAAACTAAAAAATTCTATAAATTGGTTAGTAAGTGGTTAGAATAGATGAATTCTTAACAATATTATATGGATTTATATTATATAGTATAATAAAAATTATATATTGGGTGACTTTAACCCAAATAAAAATAATAGAATTTCTTTATTTTTTTTTTAGTAAAAATATATTTTTAAATTATTCAAAGATTTAGAATTTTAACTTTGATTCAAAATTTTTTTTATTTTTAATATATTTGTAAAATTTAATTTTAATATATAGGTCAAAAAATATCAAAGCTCAAAGCTTATAGTAATTTTATATATTTCTATTATAATTTATATACTGTATACAAAAATTTAACATGTAATAAATCGGATATAATTATATTAATATACTAGATGACGATCATTTTATGTTATAATACTTTAGATTTTGCAGCTAATTGATCTACCATCTCATTGATGAACGTTTGAACAATATATAACTATGGATGTAATAAATCAAATTTACAACATTAATCATGCAAGTGATCATAGAAATTTTATACCAGCTTCTGAGATAAACAAGTTATTGGTTGCGTAGAATATCGTAAACTGCCAAATAATCGAAATATTATGCTTTAATAAAGAATGATCGACAAGTCAATAAGTTAATATATAGCCTCACTATTATATATAAACATTTAACTAGTGGTACTATTGTTTAGCTAATCAGCCCATTCACATTTCCGTGAGTTTATATGCACAAAATTGCATAACTGATGGGGTCCTCTTTAATCAGAATTAAACCGATAGCATATAAAGAAAGTTAGGAAATAAATATCATCCTAACGCAAACAAATGTGACCACCTTAAAACTTGAATTCAATTATTTGTGTGGTTAGTTTCTTGATAAATTGATCGAACACACATGTATAATCCCAAAAAATATATTGATATATAACTTATTTGTAGGTTTGTTTAATAGAATTGGGGATAAGGCATCTCTAGGATTAGAATTTAAAGTTTAAAGATCAGTTGGATTTATTAAATTTACAAAAATCCGAAGATTCCCAATCCAAATAAATTTATAGCATAGTGGAAGTTTATTTTGATTGGTTGTTAAAATATCCTAGATCATTCTCCGGATAAAGTATCGGCTATGGCTTAGTTGGTGGTAGAATTACTGAATTACGACAATTACGGCATGTTACCAGTGGTAGAATTAATTCGGCATAGCATCTAATTGCCGTAAAAAAACATTATATGCCGTTAATGTCGTAATGCCGTAATGCCGTAATATCGTAATGCCGCAATGCCAATGCCGCAATTTCGTAATGCCGTAATGCCGTAATGTCGCAATGACACAATATTGTAATAATGCGATACCGTAACTACGGTATAATATTATAATTATAATTAAGTAATTACGTGACACCCAGTCACTCCAAACCGGAAACTGATGAATAGGGACGTCTAAAGCGGAGCAGATTCTTATAATATATATTAACTTTAGGGTTAGGGTCATCATAGATTAAAGTTAGGTAGGTTTTGGATAGTTATATAAGCAAAATTGCCTGCCCGACATTTTTAATTAATACACCAAGGTAGGTTTAGACTACCGTTTTTTGTATTTTTCAGGGGGTCGTCTAAAGCGGGGGCAAATTCACGTGATCACAGCCAATCAAATTACAGAATTTTGATGATCGCCGGCGAAGCAAAAAACGAAAAACCTAAAAAATACAAAAACGGCAGTCTAAACCTACCTCAGGTAGGTTAAGTAAAAATATCGGGAAGGCAATTTTGCTTATATATAACTATCTAAAACCTAGCCTAACCCTAATATAAGATGACCCTAACCCTAAAGTTAACCGAGAAAATTATTAAGAAATATGAGTTGCCCCCGCTTTAGACGTCCCCCTTTTCAGGTTTTGCTTCGCCGAAGATCATCAAATTTCTATAATTTGATTGGTCACATGTCACGTGATTCTACTCGCCAATATGTTGTTATTTGCCATACATGCATTTCATTAATTAATCGGTAACATAAAAAGTTATTTAAAGTGTATTCTGCAGCAGAATACAATAGTTATAATAAATTTTAAAACACGCAGTATGTAAGTTATGCAGGCATGTATCATATATAAGCCATAAATGTTGTTAACAATGATGTCATTTCCGATCAATTAGCTCGCTAAAGACAATGACATATAGACTGGTCGAATTGGCCAAAAAAAAATAAATCACGACGTTTAAGTCAAAATAAAACCTAGACCTACAAACCCCTTTATTCATAGTCATTACATGTACTAAATCAATGAAGTCGACAGAATCAAATTCGAAAAAATATTTAATAGTATATTATTTAAAGAAAACCATAATACAGTACATTACGGCATTACGGCTCACAGCAATTACGGCAAAAAAAACGGCAATGCCGTAACCGTATTAATTTGTAAAATTAATCTACCACCAACTACACGTAACTCTGGTTATACCGACACTTATTAGCAATAAAAAAATTGTCGATATATCCAGATGTCGGATTATCAAGTGGCTCTCTTTATACTGACATCATATTGATAAAATGCAAATATGTCGGTTTAGCAAGAATCTTAGTTTTTTATTAGTGATGATGTATTTTTAACGCATGAATGCTGTAAAGAGAAACTTTACAAATAAGATTTGCGAGTTTTCTCTTTGCAGCAATCATAACAAACTTACGGCTGATTTTGCTACTAACCAATTTGGTCAAAACTAGTTGCAAATTCAAGAAACAGATATACTATACATATTTAATAAACCTGATTAAAGATAAACAAGAATCGTGTCGGGCAAATGGAGTGAAATATAATTAATTTTTGTGTATAGGATAGAGTTTAGTGTAGTGTAAGTTTGTATCTGATTGGTTAATCTATCCTTGTGACTTCTGAATGTATTTCTATATTTGGGGGTCGGCTAAAGCGGAGTGAAATTTAGTTAGGGTTAGGGTTACCTTTTTGATACATATCAAGAATCCAATTTATGCAGTATGTAGATCATATATTGAATTAACTCCGCTTTAACCGACCCCTATATTTGTACATACTCTATGGGGCTTTGATCTACTGTATCGCAAAAAAAAAAATCAGAAACTTATGCAAAACTGGTTTAACCTGTAACTCGCTGAAAATCCACTTTCCGTTCCTGGTTTTGCGTGACAACGTCGCGCAGTTACTTATATATATGAATAAGTCGAAAATATAGCTAAGCAGGAGTCAAGCCGGAAGCAATTCAGTAAAATCCAGAAACACAGCCACTGGACTTAATCGGGTGAACAGATAAGCAGATCCCGTGTGAATTTAATGAAGACAGATAAGTATAAATTGTTAATTGCCTATTCAGGTTAATATCCAATCACTAACAATTGTCCATTGTCATAAGAAGAGGCAAGGCACAGACGTATTATATCATCTACAAGAACCAAACTCCATATAAAATCCTGCTATTTTGTGGCAACTTGAAACTTTAATTCAAACATCGGCTGATGCTACATTTTGCAAATTTAGCTGATGACGGTACAATTCTATTTGCTAAAGTCATGAAATAAAGTTTAAATTTAGCATTGTTAGCTAGACGTGCAGTGCTTTTTGAAATAAGTATAACTTATTTACAATCCAAGTTTCTAGTTGAAAACCAAATTGGGTATTCAATTAATGTTGCATGAGCAGAAAGTTGCATCTAAACTCTCCTACCCTATGCTGAATTCTGCTAGCTTGCATTTAATTATATAACAAATATAGTGAAAATACAAATGCGGAACAGAGTTTCATGGCAATGAAACAAAGTTCATGGTTTACAGCTATCTTCGATAATGTGTGTCTGCGATCTTTTGAATTTGGTTGGTCAGTGTAATCGTAAATTTATCCTTCTCTGTTTTAACGGGCATTTTCAGGATTGTCTTGTGACCTGCGCATTTTTATAGTTTCATTTAAGTGCTAAAGGCGTATATTGCATTGTTGTATACAAATAAAGATATTGTAAATTTTCAAGTGCTTGGCTGATTTTATTACTGGTATAGTAACAAGATTGTCACTATAAATAGCGAAAATAATTAAGCAACACTAAAATTGTCGGTATGTCGGTATAGTTAATGTTTCTTATTGTTGCCGGTATAACCAGCAAAATTTTAAAATAGTAGTTTTTTTTTTAAAAAAAAGTGTCATAGCCAATTGTCGGTTAAAACCAGCTGTCGGTATAACCAGAGTTACGTGTATAGTTATGCCCGGATGAATTTTATTACCCACGAAACTTTCAAAAAATTAGTATTATATAGTCTTACAATACCTGATACATTAATTTGGGTTCATAACTATTCGAATTTCACAATGTATACAATATTATTTCATTTCGCAATAAGTACACTATATATTTTTACAACAAATGCTCTAAGTTTCGCGACACAATCTGCTGAATAAAATAAAATACACGAACATTTCTAAACACTGCTACTATAAAACGTATTTATAAACTACTCATAACCTAAATATAATAAAAAGGTAGAGTTGGGAATATTAGTTTCAAATACGTAGTACTTTTTACTAATAGAAAACAAAATAGAACTACATAGTTGAGACAAAATCATGCAACCTTCACTTACTAATTGCTTAGGTCACCGAAATACCTTCCGACCTTTCAAAACCTTCACTTCTCATTTAGTTTCTCAATCTTTTGCATCAGTTGTTAAAAAACAGTAGATTTAAAGGTAAAAAACGATATGTTAAGTCGTCGTAATATTTAGGTATATACAATTGAAAATATAAAAAAAAAAAGATCTTCACCTCAACCAATCAAAATGAACTTCCACTATGCTAAAATTTATCATCTTAATTTAAAAGAAATCCACAATCAAAGTCGGTGTCCAGTCGTATGTTTTTGATTGGGTTAGGGTTATTTGTGTTAGGGTCAGTTTGAGTTAGGGTTAGGGCAGGTCTGATTGTAAATTTGCCCTCCCAACATTTTTATTTAATGCTCCGAAATGGGTTTAGATTGTCGTTTCTTGTTTTTTTTTTTTTTTTTCTCTTCGGTCTGATCCGTGTCCGTGTCGATAAAGATAACCAATTTTATTGGTTCTATGTCACGCGATGGACAAGGGTTGTTAAAGTTTATACGTACAGTAGTACTAAATAAATTTTTGAATATAAAATTTCTGTATTTTCAATTAACAATGCACGCAACATCATGGGAACCCGTGGTTTCGGGGATTTCAGGTTTGCAATTACTAATTTATTTATCTAAACTATATAATTTGCTTGGTTTAAACAAATATGTAACAGGTATTAAGGGTTAGATTAGCGTTAGTAGATACATATGCAAATCATCTAATCGTATCAATCTGTGGCGCTTATGTTATGATTATTATGATTTAGGCAATCTTCCTATTATTAGCCTTTAAAAATTCCTTTTTTTTTTTAATCGATGAATAAGCAGAAAAAGAAAAAAAACGTAACTTTATTGTTGAGAATTTCTGCTTATTCATCGAGGAGATAAAATTTTAGATTAGATGTCTTCAGATAATTTGCACCATAACAAAATTACACAAAAATAGGCGCTCATTAAACAAATAATTTGTGAGACTTGAAAATAAATATCGGAACCCCAATTTTTTCTAAATTTTAGGGTCAATTCTGTGCATCATTAAGAGTTTTTAAATCGTAATTTTATTAATTTATTGTGGTTATTAAACCAGAAAATATTAAACTTTTTAAGGTGAAATAAATAATGTTAAACAAAAAGCATAAAAACTGATTATCATATACATGAGAAACTTTAATTGGTAAATTCTTTTCGTAAAAATTGGGAGAAAATTTTTTTTCTAAGCAAATGTGTAACGTACATTTGCATATCTTGAGTACCTCAATGGTTAAATTTGAAATTACAATTACTTAAATATTGATTAACCTGTAAGGTACTCCTTTGATGTTGTGTACCTTTGTGGTTATCTCTGTTATGAAAAGCACCGTAGTTTCTCACCTTTTCACCCTTCTTCCTCCTTTAGTTCGTGAGTTCAAAAAAAGAAAAAAAAGATGCTCAAAACACAACATATTTTCTTTTTTGCGATTATTATTGGTTCTGTCTGGGCTCAAGATGGTAAAAAGTTATCCAAAGCATTTAAAAATAAAAATATAAAACATTTGAACAGGGCTTATTCATTTTCTCTCAATACTCAATAAACAGATACCAATTCTTCTACAACTCAATCTAATGCAGCTCAGTGTTCACCTAAGCCCGATATTACTACTTATAACTTTGGATTACACTTAGCAGCCCTTTTTGTAATTCTTTTGACTAGCTCTTTTGGTAAGAAAATAAACCAAATAAATGAAATATATATATATATATATATATAAAACAATCTTATCCCTAAATTCATTAATGTGTATTAAAATAGGTGCATTCGTTCCTGTCATCTCCAAGAAATACCCTAGATTTACAGTGCCAAACATAGTATTTTTCGGTAAATAAACCTTTATTTTCTTATCTTATCATTATTAATTTATTAGTTTATTAATTTATTAATTTATTAAATAAATTTTTAACAATTTATTTTCATGAATAAACAGTTGCCAAACATTTTGGGAGCGGTGTAATTCTAGCCACAGCTTTTGGTATTATTAAAATTTTGTTTATTTGAATCAAATGAATGTTTATATTATTTTTATTTATAATTTTATTTATTAGTTCATATGCTTCCATCGGCATTTACGTCTTTGAATAACCCATGCCTTCAACCGGTGTGGACAAACTACGGTGCTTGGCCGGGTGCAATCGCATTGATGGCTGCATTATTCATCTTTATTACAGAATTCATAGCATTAAAAATTGCTGCTAATCTTGAGAGTACTGATGAGAATAATCACGAAACAACTAATGATATAACTAATGAAACAAATAATAGAACTGCTAATCATACCAATAATGTCGCTGATGAATCTCTTAATAAATCGGAAGCCCGTTTCGAATATCTTACTCGTCACTCTGAAACTGCTTTAAGTTCTCGCGCTCAAATCATAGGTATCGCCATTTTGGAATGTGGTATATGTTTTCATTCGGTAATTATCGGAATGGCCTTATCCGTCGCGGGTGATGAATTTATTTCATTATTTGTCGCATTGATATTTCACCAAGTATGTATTATTTTTATCAATTATGAGAATTTATTCGCATAATATTAACTTATATTAATCGATCCGTATATCTCAACAATATTTAACTAAGATGTTCGAAGGTCTTGGACTCGGTTCTCGTATTGCTGAGCTCAAATTTCCTCCGAAAAGTATTAAACCATGGTTGATGTCATTGGCTTACGGAACTACAACTCCAATAGGCATTTTTATAGGCTTATTAGTTCGTAATTCCTACAATCCTAATTCAAATACTGCACTTATTGTACAAGGTGTTTTTGACTCAATATCTGCTGGAATTCTTTTATTCGCTGCCTTGGTCGAGCTTATTGCCAATGACTTCATTTATGATCGGGATTTTCAAAAACTTCCCAAGATTGATCAAATCGCTGCATTCGTTTGTTTAATTGTTGGTGCTGGTATTATGTCTGTGATTGGTACGTAACATTTACAAATTTTTAAAAGATAAAATAAACGTTTTAAAAAAAAAACTTATCAAAAATTTTTTTTCATTATTAGGTATTTGGGCGTGATCCTAAGATCAAATATATATGAATTCAATTATTTAATTTAATTTATATGATTCTTTAAATCCTAATTTGTATTATTATTTTCATTATTTTATGTAAATAGAAAATAAGAAAATATAAATAAATATTGACCTGTATTTTTAAGACCTTTTAAATTATAGAAAGCACATGTCATTTGACTCATTTGACTTTCAATTTTATACAATACATATTGTCAATTATCAATTTCTAAAATAATACGACCTTAAGAGATTAACTTAGGTAAATTTAATACACAAATCTTGGCGACCACTCCACAAGTACATTAAAAAGAACTGCCATCCAATCAACTACAGCGACCCTGGCCCTAACCTTTCACGTCTCGTATCCTATAACCTTATTTGTTCAGCAAAATCTTGCCATAAACCTTTCTAGTGACGTCAATTTTAAATTAAATAACCTATATATATAAAATATAATAAATTAATAATTATTGCAGATAGTTCAACCTTTTCTACCCATCCATTAAACTTTGTTAATGTTAAAGCGGAGTTAGGGTTATGGTTACCTTTTTGATGCAGTTAGAAAGGTTTTATATATAGATATCAAGAATTCAATTTATGCAATATGTAGATCATATATCGGCTTACATATCAATATTTAAAAATTTATGGCGTAAAAAGAGAATGCTATTTTCGAATACTCTTATATTGAGCAATATTAACGAACTTGACAATTATAGAACTCTATGGAAATTTTTAAAATCAGCTTTAAAAATTAGTAAATTTCATTTAAGAGTAGGTCTTTTTTATCGTTACACATATGGGCGGATTTTTACAATTCGATGTTCATGATAGATTAACCAATAAAATTATAAAAACAAAGTCACGAGTATCTGCATGACCAATCAGATCAATGCAATACATAAGTAATATTATTAACAAACTTTTTGCAAACGACACATTACTACGTACGTACTATACTTTGTTTTATACAAATTATAAAATTGAACAGCTTCGTTCATATTTATTTATTATTTAATCCAAACATATTATATCTGTCTATCTAATAATTCTATACAGTACAATCTTAGCTATCTTAATACAGTAATACGTTCCAGCCATACATTGCAACGTTCTACAATTCTAATGACTTTTTAACTAGGATTGTTAATGGAGTACTCCAGGAATTAATAAAACATATAACCCACTTCTGGAGTGCTCCAGAGTGGGTTATATGTTTTATTATTGACTGGAGTGCTCCATTAACAACCCTACTTACTACAGTACTAGTAAAAGTTTTGATTAATAAATCTTAAAAACTATTTTTGGGGTTTGAAAATTGAGACCTTGCTGTGCACAAGTACAAATTTTCAAACCAAAATACAAACAAAAAGATGAAAACTTTATAAAAAGACTAATAACCAAACCTCTTGCATTGTTACTTGTAAAAGTTCTGCCCATTTTAGTATATTAAAAAACTCTTCCGGGATCTTTGAATCTATCGTAAATATAAGTAACTTTGTAAAAGTAAATAGTTCTTTAACTATTATACTAAAAAACCGTTGTTACTAGTAAAAGTTTTGTATATTTGGGGGATATTCAAAAACTATTCTGGGATCTTTGAATCTAAGGTCTTGTTAAGTGTAATACAAATTTTTAGACTACAATATTAATGAAAAAAAGTGTAATTTCGCACTATTATTACTAAATATCCGGCAAACTCATATGATCATGAAATGATTTCTTCTTATTTTTTCATGTGTTACGATGTAAACAAAATTAAAACTCAGCCGACAACTCCCTACCAATCATTATAGGGATGTTACGGTCCGGCAAGGACCGCGGTCTGGACCAGTCTTTTGGACTGGTCTAAGCGGTCCACGGTCCATAAATTGGGACCAGTCCAGATCGGTCCGTCCGTAATATATATTTTATGCATTACTTTAAATACATAATTATGTGATTGAGGGACTTGTTCTAAAATAATATTGCAAGCACATTCTTCAGTCGAAATCGATTTACTGGAATTGGTTTTCGTGTATAACCTTTAATTGCTAAAAACTGAATTAAGGTTCTATATCCGTTTCTGCTTTACGATTATCTTTTTATTACATGTACTGTAATTTATACTTTTACATTTTTATTTATATAACTAGCTAATAGATCATCTTCCAGTGCCCACGTGCTATAAAAATTTAATATATATAGCTGATAATATTTAGATTTTTGAAAAGTAGATAAAACTTTATATCAAATTAGTAAAAATTATATTATATTTACTATTTTTGTTAAAGATACTCTTAAGATAGAAAATGGTGATGTTTTATGGGTAAAGTAATATAGTAGTAATTTATTGTAATTGGTTGATTTTTGTAGATTATCTCATTATATAAAAACAATATTATTGATTAATTGAAAATTTTCACAAAGGTTTATTTTGTATGAATAATTAATATAGTAGTTAATGTATTATTATAAAATAATATAATTATAATTCAAGATCATTATCTAAATACAAGCAAAAATTCAAGGTTTTATTAAAAAATATTGTATGAATTTTAAAAAAAATGAAAAAGTCTAAAAAACTAATAAAAAAACAATAAAACTTATTATAGAAGATAATACATTTTTGGAATTTATATTTGTGGTTTAAAATTTAATTTTGTAACAAAAAATCATTACTTTAATAAGATTTTTTATAACAAGGACCAATATTACTAATACATTTTTTGATTTTCTTATCTGAAGAATTTATATTGATTATTCAATTAAGTTGTAAATTTTTACAAAACAAAAAAAAAAAAAAACTGAAAAATACAAAAAATGAATATCTAAACCTACTTTGAAGTGCTAATAAAAAATATTAAAAGAGTAATTTTATCTATAATATTTATTTTGATTCTAACCTCAATTCTAGTTATAACTTTAATTATAATTTTTTTGTTTTATATGCATTTTTAAATTAGAAAAATAAAATTGGGTTAGTAATATTAATTTATAATAAAATAATTTTTAAAAATAAGCCAATTATAATAAAACTTGTTATATTATATTTGACTGTTATTTGATATATTAAATGTTAGTTAAATAGCACAGCAATTTGATTATTATTAATATTATTAATATTATTAATATAATTTTGTAAACATGTACATTTGTAAAGTTATACAATAATTTAAATAGTGATATATTTAAATTATACTGTATATTTATGTTTTAAAATAGTTTAATTTAAATATGCTATTATTTAATATTTTTATAATTTGTAAACATATATGTTTACAAAATTATATTAATATTATAGTAATCAAATTGTTATACTATTTGACTATTATATGATATATTAAATAATAGTTAAATATAGTTGAATAGTAATAGAATAGTAGCTGAATATTGTTATTAACATGTTGAACTTTTAAAATATACTAGTATTTAGAGTAATTATTTGTTGAGATGTTTTTTTTTATTTAAATTTAGACCTGGACTAGGACCCCGAAATATATATAGATAGGTCAAGTTAATTATAGGGTTACTAAAAAAGAAAAAATCTGCAGGAAGAACTTCAAAAATAAGCAAAAAATTACTATAAATAGAAAAGATCTGCATAAAAAACCTCAAAAATAAGCAAACTCTTATCTGACCTATCTATGTATATTTCGGGGTCCTACTGGACTAGACAGTGCTCCATGCACATTGTGCCTCCTATTTTGATATCTCAAAATTTTACTAGAGTAACTTCTGTTGCACTTTTAACAAAAAATGATCCTTTCACAATTTTGTACTAATCCTAACCCTAACTTTAACTCTAATTCTAATTCTAGGTAGAATTAATTATTAGTACATTAGATGGCACAAAATGTACAGGGGCACCATTTAGATTTTTTCTAAATATATTATATAGTTGGTTGTGTTA
Organism: Gigaspora rosea; assembly: GCA_003550325.1. NCBI lineage: Eukaryota > Fungi > Glomeromycota > Glomeromycetes > Diversisporales > Gigasporaceae > Gigaspora > Gigaspora rosea. Next base: position 51,928 of record QKWP01000971.1, read on the forward strand.
ATATGGTTTATATTTATTTTATTAAAATTTTTATACATAAAATTAGAGGAGTTTTTTATAATTTTAATACTTTATAAAAAGTTTTTGTATAATTTGCAATTTCTGAATATATAATTTGATATTTACTAGATTATAATTCTGGACACTCTAATTGATTTTAATTAATAATTTATATGATTTGTATTATTGTTAAGAACTGTTTGTAGAATATCTTATAAACTAAGTATGGTAATTATGTGAAGTATACAAATTAGAGTTATAACTTGTAGTATTTTAATAATAGTTTCAAATTGTTTTGTATAGTGTATAGTAATAATAATGGTAATGCAATAATATTTTATTAGATAGTGTATAGTAATAATAATGGTAATGCAATAATATTTTATTAGATAGTGTATAGTAATAATAATAGTAATGCAATAATATTTTATTAGATAGTATATAGTAATAATAATGGTAATGCAATAATATTTTATTAGAAGTTTAGATTTTGAAATTGATTTTTTGTTTTAGAATAATTTATGTTTGTATATAATATATAAATAATTAGAAAGTAATTTTAGAAATAATAATATTTATTTATTTAAGTTAATAATAATTTTAATAAACAAATAAAAATAAAAAATTGTTATTTTAATTTTTATACAATAAGAATTATAAAAAAATATGAGGTCTTGTTTTAGAGATTTCTTCTAGTCTCTAATATTCTTGAATAACATTTTGGTCTGTTATAAATGCTGATTTGTCAAGATGGATATTTCAATATTGTTCTAGTTAGGACATCTACTAAGGGCTACATATGCTTAACCAGAAGAAAAAATATTTTCATCTAATACAAGAGATACTTATAATAGTGTTAGTTCCTGAGTTTTATGAACAGTGAGAGCCAAACAGTTTTGTAAAGAAAATTGAGTACGATAACAATTATTTTTATTGATTTCAAAATAGTGAGTATTTTTATAAATTTCTATATTAACTATAGAACCTTTAACAGAAAATACAACTTGTACAAATTGGTCTGTAGAATTTACATCAGTGATTTTATGTTTATGCATACTAATTTTTATAGTAATTATACAAAAAATGCCAGGAATAATCATATAATCATATAAAAATAGATAGCAATTTTTATGTACAGTAATAATAACAAATAAGGTACGTACAGTATGTATAAATCGAATATCATGGGTATTAGTAATCTAAGCTAGCTAAGGCAGCCACAGCTAAGCTAGTTTAGCTGACTAAGCTAGCTGATATAATGTGATCGGCTGGATAATGTAGCTAAAAGCTAACTAAAATAAAAAAAATAAATACAGGCCAAATAACCAAAAAGTTAGCAGTTAGCCAGCTATTTAGCTGATGATTTAGTCAGCTAGCTAAGCCAGCTGACTAAAACCATGTAGCTTAAATCACTAATATTTACTATGTATTCACACCCAAATCCACCTATATGGAATATTATTTAATTTTGAGAGAATGCTTTTTAGTTATACAGTATTTCTAATATATTCGTTTAAGGGATTCCTGAGTCAAAAAACAAAGATTTATATTTTTCATGACGTACATAAGTCATTTGTTAAACATGCCATTTCAAATTGACAAAAATCAATATACAACACATAATAATTTCACATTATTACATGGTTTTCTTAAATATAATAAGAGTAAACTCACAATACTTCACTGAAACTATAAAAAAATTGAAAATATTATTATTATATATTAATTATGTTTTTATTATATTTTAAAAAACGTTATAATTACTAGTTATAAGTTAATAATAATAATATAAATAATATATATTAAACCTGTTTTAGTAATATTAATAAAAACATTTTTAAAACATTATTAAACTAAATAAATTTCATATTTATAGTATAATATAAATATTTATATTATATAAATATATCATATTATAATATATTTTATAATATTAAATATAATATAAATAAAACAAATCAATAATATAATGATTTAGACAAATGTGTTTACCCCAAAATCTTGCAAAAAAGATTTTTTGTTAAAATACGAAGGATGGTTTCATAAGCAAAATTACGAGATATAAGCATTTTTTAAAAATAATTTTGGTTTAAAAAATATTTTTAAAAAACTTATTTTAATATATTTTTAAAATATAATAATAATGTTTTTATAATATTTTTAATAATATTAAAATAATGTATTAAAAATATTTTAAAAAAATTATTTAAATTTTTTTTTAAAATATAATAATAATATTTTTACAATATTTTTAATAATGTATTAAAAACATTTTTAAAAGTTTATTTTAAGTTATTTTTAAATAATAATAATAATGTTTTTATAATAATTTTGATAATATTAAAATAATGCTTTAAAAACATTTTTAAAAAGCTTATTTTAAACTATTTTTAAAATATAATAATAATGTTTTTATAATAATTTTATAATATTTTTAAAACAGATTTAAATTTTTATTTTATTTTTAAAATTTTTATTATATTATTAATATATTATAAAAATATTATTAAAATATTTTTTTATATAAAAGCATATTTATTATATTTTCAAAATATTATTATTTTATTATAAAAACATACATACTTTTTTTTAAGTTTCAGTAAAGTATTGATTATACATAATAAAAAAAATTTATAAAGAGCTAGTGATTACAAGAATATCTAATACAGTATCATAGGCTGACATTCGTATGATTGGCTGATGTAAATCAATTGTCTAGATAAAGGGCGTGCCATTTATCACGTGATTTTTACCATAGATACATGGTCAGAGATAGTGATCATATTTATATATTATATTAATCAATCAGAATTAGATAAAGTGATCACACTATACATAAATAGGGTGGCTACTAAGTAAAAAATATCACGTAATAAATGGCACGTCTTTAATTTATTTATACAGTTTAAAGTACTTTTTGAGAATGTAACGTTTTACTAATAAAAAATCACTATAAAGACCATTTCTAGCTTCGAAAAAATGCTTATATTTATTATCAAAAAATAATCAATATTTTTAAGAACTTCACCTAGAAGCAAGTATTCCATTATTTATTACTATTACTATCTATATTAGCTATATACAAGTACTAAATGCAAAAAATAGTCAAACAAAAGAACGATCAAGACATCTAAAGTAAATTTTGATTTATATTTAAGTTTAAACTACTTTTAATAATTCTAATACTTATTTGTATTACAGTATTACTTTAGTATTTAGTAGATTTAATAGGCTTTACAATAATATAGTTAAAATGTATAATATTTGATATTAATTAATATATAAATGAAGAATAGTAGTGCAACGGCTATAATAACTGAGAAAATATGATTATTTAAGAATTTATATAAATAAATAGTAGAATTTCTTCAAAGTTTTTTGTTGACGGATATAAATATAATAACAGATGAAAAATTCATTAAATAGGATATTGCCTAATTGATAATATATTTTAAAAGCAGTAGTGTCTCTAACAAGGGCAGTAATAATTAAAATATGATTTCTATTCGATTATGTAATTAACCATAATTAATAAAGGATAATTAATAAAAAAAAAGTTTAATATGCTTCGTATGAATGTGATGTGCTTGTATCACACCCTAATTTGATTGGCTAAATTTGCAGATTATTATTTTAAAAAAATAAATAATTTTTGTTAAAATTCTTCGACTAAGAATTAGTTTAAGAAATTTTAAAAAAAGTCTTAAAATTTTTTGTATTTATATGCAAAATTTAGTGCTGAACAAGTTTATTTAGTTGAATTGGAAAGGTTGTTTAGAGAAATCGTCAAAAAATGAGTTAAAAAAATGAAAAATTGCAAATATCTCTAAATTTTAATAAGACAACCTTTCTAATTCAACTAAGTAAACTTGTTTAGCACAAATTTTGCATATATATACAAAGAAATTTAAGAATTTTTTCTAGTAAACCTTTTAATCTAACTCTAATCTAAAAGTTTTCACAATAATTTGTTTATTTTTTTAAAAAATAATGATCTACAAATTTAGTCAATCAAATTAGAGTGCGATATATAAGCACATCACAGAGTGCAAGATATGCATTTATTCAATAAAAAAATAGTATATATAAGTTTTGCCAGTATGTAGTATAAAGTTTTGTCTGTATTATGAATTCATTCACAATTAAATTATATAATCTGATTGGCTAATTGTCACAGGAAAACACAGGTAGATCTATAAAACTTAGCCAATCATATGAATATCGTCCTATGAAATACAGTATGCATAGAAGATATATAATTAATTAATTGAATGACCTCCTATGTGTTTAAAGAAATGATTATAATCATATTGTAAAATTAAGTTTCCGAAATAAGAATTCGCACTCTGTTTGATTCTAAATTTAGTAAGATTATATTTTTTTACGTATAACAAAAATATCATCGCACAAATTTTTTTTAGTAATATAGAGCATTGATTCGTAGAGTAGGTGGGTGGGTATTACTCTAATAGAGAATAGATAATAGTAAATAGAGAATAGTAAATAGATAAAATCGATATTTTTGAGTAGTATAATAAAATAGTTATTAAAAACACGAGGATGGTAGATCCTACCAAAAAAGAATAAACATTGCAAGTGTTTAGAAAATCATCAAGAAAAAATCAAAATTTTACAATAAATAATATTTATATTTTTATTTATCAATTAATTAATAATAAATAAAAAAAAACCAATTAACATAAAGACACAATAGGTGTATTTTGGTTAAAAATATATAAACAAACCCTATTTTAACCAATTAGGTTGCACTGATTGCTAATTTTTGGTTTTTGTAACAATAAAAAAGACAAAAAATATTTTTGCTATATTAAAAATAGATTTCACCAAGGTAATTTGCTATTTCTACTATGATATGTAGAATAAACAGATTTTTTTGATATTAATCACTATAGTGATAATAGCAAATTTATAATTTAAAAGTAAAAATAATAATTTTTTTAAAAAAATTATAAATGATAAGTTTATTTAAAAAGTTTTTATATAAACTAATTTAAGTAATTACTAATATCTTTTGATCTACTAGCCCAGGACCCCAAGCTATATATAAATAGGTTACTATTTGGTTTTGTTTAGTTTTATCTATTTTTATATAAATTTTTTCTATATTTAGTAATATTAATACTTATTTTTAACTATTTTTCTACAAATTTTTTTGTTTTTAGTAATATATTAAAATTTTTTAAAAACCTTAGCTATTTATAGATTGCTTAAGGTTCTATGGGTCCATTTCGAATAATTTAGCTATCAAAATGTTTGACTTTATGAGATAATTCCAAAGAGCTCAAAATGCTAAATCCAATCACAGAATTCAAAATTTGGGCAATTTTTATACAGTTAGTACCACCTAAAACCAATAACTTTTATATATAGACACCAATTTTTTAGCTACAGTATAACATCATTGACTAATAAAAATGCAGAAAATTTAATATAAATTTAAATTTTATTAATAAATTTTAAAATTTTGTTAATAAATTTAAATTTTAATAAATTTTTTTTATTTTTTTTTATTTTTTTTTTAATTAAAGTGCCCATCTTGGGACTTAGGAATTTTATTCAAGATATTAGGGCCGTTGGTATCCTCTAGGGGAATACCGGTATTTGTTACATAGACGAGGATACATCTAGCCACACGTATACTTTTGGTGTCTAATTTAAATGGTCCGCCCAAGGGTTCCACACTAGCTGCCATACCTGCAACCCAACTACGGGAATTGCCTATTTAAACCCTCTGATCCATGTTTTGCCTGCCAACCCATCTTGTATCACCAGAATAGGCCCGTTACATAAGTCAGTCAGCCAGTTCCGGATACTTATCCGTTGCCTTAGGACCTAGCTGGGTATTCCCGGTCCTGTTATCCTTAACAGGAGACTTGGTAGAGCGGTACCTGTCCCATATCAGGTATTCACCTACACTTCGGTACTTATCGCTATGACCGAGGCCAACACTTGCGAAACAGGGTTACTCCTGTCCTCTTACCAATACCTACTTCTGCCCTTGTAAGGTTCGCTCCAACCCAGATATCCACCATCACTTTCCTATCGGTTCTTCACCGATTTTCCCTGACTTCCAATCCAGTTGGCCCAGAAGGGTTAATCTACTCGGCATTAGGTGCCATCATGGTTTTTCCCCCTCTGGTACCTACTTTTATAACATAGGTCCTTTTTCTCTAGTACCTGATTCGGCGGCCAGGTTAGTAGACCTTGTCCCTAAGGTTGACGTCCGGTACTTCAGCTCCAGTCCAATATTCCAGTTTTGGGGGTTGTCTAAAGCCATGTACCCACATGACATTTTTGTGTAAATCAACCAAACAGAGTCGCAAAATTTTGTTTACATGGATCAGCCCGAAGAAGTTAAAAAACAAAAAAAACGCAAGAACATAAAAACGGCATTCTAAACCTATTTTGGGCCATTAATAAAAAATGTTGGGAAGGTAATTTTACCTATATTGGTCCTAACCCTAACCTGAACCTAATGCTAAACAGACTCTTAACTAAAATTTTAAAAAATCATGTGGGTACATGGCTTTAGCTATCCCCCAGTTTTGGTAGCACCGTCAAAGATCTTTGTTACCTCCTTACTCAGGTCTTGCCAAATGGGTTTCTGTTTTCCCAGTTCCTTGGATTTGTCTGTGTTACAAGACACAATTTCGCCCGAAAGCTCCCATTCGAGATGGTAACCAAGGACTACAGGTAATGTACCCAACTGATCAACAGAAAACAGTTACCGGAACACAGGTCTATTTTTTCAGTAGGATTTGAACCCTAGACCTGCCACTTGGAGGTGACAACTTACCAGCTTCTCTAAGTCACCACACCTCAAATTTTTTTTATTTATAAGCACCAAATTTTTAAACTATATATAATTTTAAATTGATATAAACTTTTTAAAATAAGAAATACGAAAAATTTTATTCGTAGATTTGATAATTTAAGGATAGGGTATTTTTTTGGCATGTGTAATACATAAATTTGCAGATCTCTGTTCCTAATTGGCCAAACTAGTAGTTTGGCCAATCAGAAGCAGGAGATCTGCAAATTTATGCATTATACAAGCCAAAAAAATATCCTACCCTTAATCAAAAAGCTATTAAATTAATAAAAACTTTTTTTAGTTTATTTTATTTAAAAATTTTATAATTAAAAGTTAATAGCTTTTTAAGTGCTTGGTTAGATATTATATTCTGTATAGCATAACTCTTTTAAGTCTTTACAACTTGGTGTACTTCTCTCCTGCTCCTTTGGTATTTTCGAAATTTCAACAATGTGGGCATTCTGGTTTACCTCCTTCAAAAGATCGGCAATATTTACTCCTGCCAAATCAGGAACGCCTACCGGTTTGGTGTCGATGTCATGAATGGATCATTACGCTACGATGTAAACAGTGAATGACATGTCAAAGATGTTTTGGACCGTACGAAAAAATTTCTTACAAACTTTGCTACAAGGTGATTTTTCTTTCTGTGTTGTTTTCTTTGTTCCTAAACATATAATACTAGAGTAGAGTTTCTATACAGTATTATATAATTTTTATATTTTATATATTTCATTTTATATCTGTCAGAATTAGTCTTTTCTTTTTTTTCTTATCTTGTTTCTTTCTTTTTTTGTTTTTGTTTTTTTTTTTTTGGTAACTCGTTTAGGTTTAGTAGTACTCCCCTTTTTTATACTTTCCTTTAGACTTTGTTTTAAATTTTTTTTCTTATGTTGGATTTTGAGTAAAATCATTCTACCATCGAAGCTAGGTGAGAAGGATTTAAAGAAAAAGGCGGTCCTGACAAGGCTAACAGCAGCCACCTGATGAATACAGAATACTTGCAGTGAGTTGCGGGTACCTGTAGGAGGGAAACTAGTTGAATAGCAGGTCGCACCTGGGTACTTCGGTATCGAGTGAGTTTTTATTAAATAAGGAGGATTTTAGTTAGTAGCCGGAAAAGTATAGTGTAGCATTATGACTTACCGTAACTGAAATAATGTAATCATACAACCTCTTTAATAAAAGCAGGGCCACTGGTTAAAAAAAAAAAAGTTAATAGCTTTTTATAATAGCAACTGTAATATTTTTTAAAATTACTATAAAATATATTTAATGTTATATAACCTTTAATCTACTGATCTGTTTTGGGTGATTTAACTACCAAAATAATCATCTCTATAAGGAAGCATTCAGAAATAACATTATACAAGAGAGGGGGGGTTGGGCGAACAATAATGTTTTTCCTCTTAAGTAAGGGGTCAAAAAAATATAATATAATTTTTTTAGAAAAAATTGTTTAAAAACTGATCCAGTAGTCCAAATTTGATGATTTTAGTACCATTCGATTCGTCTCAGTAAGAGGAGTCGAATGGTACCAATTTTATTTTATTTGGATTGCTGAATCAAAAGTTATTGTCCAAATACTATTGGTCATATCTTTTCTTATAAAGTTACTATATAACCAAAAGTTTTTTGTGAATATCTTTCGATCCAGTGATCCAAATAACATAATTTTGGTATCATTGGATTCGTCTCACTGAGGAGACTTGAATGTATCTAAATTATTCGAATCAGATTACTGTGTCACAAGTTATTCAAGTCTTAGTAAAATTTTATATATAAACATTAGTGTTTGGACCCGGATAGGTATCACCTGGGTTACCCGCGGGTGGGCGGGTGACCCAGGTTGAATTATGGCCCACCCGGGTGGTCAACCCGCGGGTAGGCCTCCGCATAAGACGGGTAGGGCCGGGTAGTATCTGTACTCTAACCCTACCTGTCTGTGTAATGGTTCTTAACATCCATGCCCTAACCCTATCCTAAATCTCTAAACTGAATGCTTTGACCCAGCTCATGTGAGCCAAGAGTATCCATTAACTTACCTGTGGGCCTGTATCAAGTATCATTACAAAAACAAACGTATCATCTAATTTGTTTGTTGGGAGGTTTCAAAATTAACTTACTTCGAAAATAAATGATCCAAATTTCTGTTTTAAAATTCTGAATTAAAAATTCACATGTCCGGTGATAAAATTTTAAAAAGTACTTGTATTTTTTTATATTAATGGCAACGGAATTCTAAACTCCTTATGATCAAAATTCTGGAGACTTTGATCGCTTGAGTGATAATCATCATGATCATCACTTTACAATCAATCAATTGCATCATTCAAGTGATTGAAATTGCGATAAATTATTAAATAAATAATTATTAGAATATTTATGCAGTAGAGGTCTGATCCGGTCAAAAAATATCTATTCGAATATTCATTTGTTCAATCTTATTATATTCGAATATTCATTGAAAATATTAAATGAATATTCGATGATTTACATGTTGGCAATGATGAACAAGAAAGGATTAAACAGGGTATTTATAATCGCTTTACTAGCAGTTTAAAACCTTTGAAAAACTTAATTAAACTAAGGGAATTAAATATTGCTAATACTGACATTGGTAAGGGTTTAGAATACTTACCAGAAAGCATAAAGGACCATACCGTAAACTTGACGAAACTCATCGGCTTTGCTGGCGGCGATTCTGGTCATGCCGGCCAATTTATCAAAGAGGCGAAAAAAATTTTGGTGTGAATATTCACTGAATATTATTGCAATAGAATTCAAATATCATATAATCGAAGTTATTAATTATTAATAACAAGGTTCGCGTAGTGATGTGCCACGTACAGTACTATACGTACAGTACTGTACGTACTGTAAGCTAAAATTTTTGCTGATCATTTATTAAGAGGGGTCGATAGAAATATTTATGTGCCAATTGACATTAATTGATCAACACCCGATGAAGCTTTCTTGTTAGATAAATTAAATTTGTACATATTGCATCTAAAGTAGCGATCTATCTAAAGTAGCTACTTTAGATATATAAAGTAGCGCCTTAATAAAATTAAGCAGATATGTACATAGTATATTACTAATTTGCTATATTAAATATTTGCTTATTAAAATAGGTTTAAACATTACTTTAATTATAATATAGAAAAAATTAAAATATAGATACTAATTTAATTTTATTATATGATCTTAATTTTTTATATAAGCACTATACGTACTGTACGCTAAAAAAATTTGGGTATTATTTTAATGATTACACGCTGCATACTTTAAAATGATGCAGATCCGATCACTAGATCACGAGAATTTTGCCTATACGTACAAAGTCTTTTTCTTGGATAAATGCATTATATAATTTTTTATTTATTAATTTTTTTTTTTTGCTATTGAATCAAATTTATCTGACCTAATTAGCAACTCGACTAAAATCTCTGAACTAAATTTAACTTGAAATCAATTCGTTTATAATAGATTTACTATAGTTTGTTCATATGTTCATATGTTCGTTTCATTTGCCTCTCTTCTGGGAGTCCTGGAAAGTGATGTTAACCAGATAATTAACTTCGAATGACCTAAATATTTATCTATTAAAATATAATTAAATATTATATTAATTGTAATATAGACTTGGACCAGAGGGTTTAAATAGGCAATCCCCTAGTTGGGTTGTAGGTATGGCAACTAGTGTAGAACCTTCGGGTGGACTACTTAAATTAGACAACCAAAAGTTGTACGTGTGGCTAGTTATACTCTCATTCAATGTAACTCAATTGTGGGTGCGCCCAAAGAGGTGCCCTTGATCCACAGGCTTGATTAAATAAACTCTCACCCAAAGCGAGAACAAAAAAAAAAAATTGTAATATAGACTAATATTAAAAAATTTTAAAATATAACCACTAGAGCAATTTTACTATATAAGTACTGTACGTACTGTACGTACTGCACGCTAAAAAAATTTGGACATCATATAAATGGCACATCACTAGGTTTGCATTGTATAGGATGCAGTTGCAGGCAGTGTCTGAAATTGGGTTGCGGAATCTGCGGACCGCAACAAATTTTAAATTTTTGCAAGTAAAATTTGATATGCAAGTGCGGAATCTGCAGATAGATTTCCTAAATTTCCGCAAGTTTCCCACATATTATCTTAAATAATGCATATTCCGCAAGTGAGATATTTAATTCACTTGCGGGTTTTATACCGGATTATTAATATAAAGTAGATAATTTTTTAACCAGCTGTTACAGTCAACCCTCCATAAATGCAACCTCTATAAATGCAATACCTCTCTAAATGCACGTTTTTTTCTATTCCGTAAAATGTTATTAGTGCTAAATGCATGTTCTATATTCTGTAAATGCACGTTCTCTTGAATAACATTTTATATCACACTAACCTCCCTAAATGCACGTGGCCAATCAAATTTTAGTATTTAAGATAGGTTATACAGTTTTGGTAGAAGTTACACAAACTTGATGATCTAATTTTTAAAAGCTGCAATTTAATTGGCTTTCTTTAAATGCAAACCTCCCTAAATGCACGTTGTAGGCTTGTCCCTACGAGTTGCATTTGTGGAGGGTTGACTGTATTAATTTAGCTTATTACCATTTATATAAAACGATTGATTTCTGTACCATGCATAAAATATCAATATCACATTTTTTTATAACTTATTAAACTTTCGCTTTTGAATTATTTTTTATATAACTTATTAAACTTCCGCTTAGATTTTTTTTTATATAGCTTAACAAAAGTTATCTTTATATATTTATATGCCACCAAAGAGAACTTTAAACAAACTATTATAATTAAGCAAAAGAACTCGAAAAGAATCATTAGATTTTAATTATACTTTCAAGATATCGATCCAGTTCTATGGCTTGTATTAATTCTAATAGTTTGTCAATTTCTTTATCCAGAACTTTAATAATAGCCTTATTAATGCTAGTTGAATATTCATTCATAAGTGTCTTTAGAAGATTATTTATTTGTTTAATTTAATGTTGTTGATGTGAATGTTAAGCATAAAACGATAAGAAACAGTATCGATTAAAAGTAAAAATAATTTATAATATAAATAAGTGTATTCGAATTTTAATTAAAAAATAAATAAGATTTGTACATTACTTATTTGATAATAAATACGTCGTCTTATTTTATTAAAATAAGATTTACAAATTTTAATTCTGAAATCCCTTAATATTACCTAAATAGATGTTTTATTTTGCGCAACTATTTTTTTATTTTTGCGATAATATAATATATTTTAGTTGCGGAAAAAATAATTATTTTTAAAATTTGCAACCAAAATTATTTAATTAGTTGCAACGCGCAATAAAATAAAAAATTGAATTTCAGACACTGGTTGCAGATGAGTTATTCATGTGAGAAATAATCGAATTATGGTTTTATTAAAAGATTTTGTGCAACATATAATTTAATAAAAATGTCTAATTTAGAAGCATATTAATTGAAGTTGGTAAATACGATATGTTTAGGTTAATCTTAATTTGGGCAGAGGCAAGTTTTGCCATAATATTAATAATTAAGCCTACTTTTCTACACTTTAGTTATTAAAGTTGGTCTAATGCCTATACATAACTTTTAGGAGAGGACGGCCCACGATACGATTTTAAAATAGTATAAAAAAGATATATATTTATATGCTATATTACAGTATTACAGTATTATATAGTATAGATCTACACTGCATAGTAAATTTCTAATTCGGCTTCAAAGCCTCACTGCTTATAAAATGCAGTTACTTCTGTCGTGAGTAAAAAAATTTTTTTTAAAGAGTTTAAATTTTATTTTTTTTAATTGGTATAGAAAAATTTTTTTAAATGTTTTTTTTTATTCTTACTTTTTTTACTATTGCTTTTTTTTTATAGTATTGTTGTCTTACTATGCTGTCATTGTAAAAACCCAGTTACAAAAGAAGCATAGAAGAATTTGGTCCAAGTTTTAGAGCTTTTTAGTTATGGTTGTATTCTGTTCTATGCATTCTATTTTTTTAATTATTAAACCAAAATACTAATTTTTGCTTGTTTTCTTATTTTTAGATATATAATTAAAAATAATTATAAAAATTAGATAGATTTAGAGCCAAAGTATAGGCTATAGACATGCTTTTTTTAAAGCAGGCTTTGGGTCCGTCTATATGTCTCCCATGCAGCTCAAATTTTTTAAATATTGATTATATATTAAGCTTTATATATTTTTTAAACTAATATATAGGTATTTTACGCCGAGTCGAGTTTGACAGATGTACTTATTTATGTATTATTTTTAAGTATATTAAAGTTATAATATATATATGTGTATTATTCAAATTATAAAATAAATATAAAGATTAAATTTATTAAATTTATTTATTTTATTAAAAAAACTTGTTTTATAATTTATTTATTTTTATTAATAATTTATATATTTATTCATTGAATATTCAATGAATTATTTGGTGAATATTTTAAATATTTGAATATTCAATTCGATAAAAAATTAAATATTCGAATATTCAAATATTCAGTGAATATTGAATATACTATTCATTGAATTATACAGTATCAAATATAAATTAAATTGATTAATCGTTGATCCTAACAATTTCTTAATATTTTTACTTAAAAATCGGTGTTTAGAAGAAAAATTAGCAGTAATTAATAGTTGCATCACTTAATGTTATTATGTGCATTATTAGCGATTGTTTAACCAAATTCAGAGATTTTGCCCAATTATCATCCATTCAACAATTAGAAATTTTATAAATAGACCAATGAATAATGCAAAAACTACTTTTAATTTTATTAAGCAAATATTAAAAGCAATTAAAATGTAAGATTTAAACGTTAATCACGTAATTATAAATCCCATCCAAACTTAGCTGACACTTCTAACCAATTTTGTTGGCACATTAATATGGTTATTGTACTTGGATCTAAGGAAGTGCATTCATCATCAATAATACGACCAGCACAACTAAACATCTGCTCAGATACAACGCTTGTTGCTGGTATGGCTAGAATATCCTGGGCCATTGCAGATAAATTTGGAAATCGACTTTTATTAAGTCTCCACTATTCAAGAACATTAGTGGTCTTATCAACAATATTTTCATCAAAATACTGCTTGACTTCCTGAAGCGAATCGGGTTGACTAGTTTGGGCTTTCTTAGAATATTCAAAAAAATCATCTAGTTGACTTTCAAATGATGATACAATACTACTATCTCTACTATTTGTTACGTGCTGTTCAATTTCTAATATGTCTGATGGAAAATGATCCAATGGAAAATAATATGCAAGATAAAGATCTTTGAACCTAAAATTGTTAAAATGTTAATAAGATAAATTTAAAGTTATATTAAATTATATTGTATACATACTTTATTCGGATATCATTTATTTTATCATCAACCTTGTCTATTTCTTGCTTTTCTTTTTCACTGTAATAAAATGAAATAAACTGCATCTTATAACGGGGATCGAGAATGCATGCAACCATATATAATAGATTACAGTTTTTCCAATATTTATTGAATTTTTCTATCATGGGTTGGTAAGTATTATGAACAAAGTCGTTCAAATAGAATCTCATCTTAAAAAGATGAGTATGAATACTTAAAATAGAGGTAAGTGTATTGTTAATAGTCGGATAGGAAGTAGCAGATGCTTTTAAGGTACCTGATTTTTTATTAAAATACGATATATAATTAGAATAAATTAATTACTAGACTATATTTTGTTCTTAAAATACTAATTTAAATATACAAATCAATTAAAATAACTTATTTAAAACTATAACTAAAATCCATAACTTACATTCATAAAATGGTTTTAAGACAGTACAAAGACTTTTGGCCCTTCTCTACTCTTCCTCATCAGGTATATCGGGAAAAGTTTTGTCTCGATCTTTCATTCTAATAATTATACCCTTCATTTTTATTGCGGATTGCAGCATAATGAAAGTAGAGTTCCACCTCGTCTCGCAATCTAAAGGTGGGATTATAGCTTTGACGGACTCAGATACACAAACATCTAAAAATATTTGACGTCGCCTCGGTGTTGTATGTATTGCCTTAATACAGCTACAAATCTATAAAAATTTTATTAGAATATTATCTAAAATTAATTAAATTTATAAAATAAATACCTTTACAATTGACTCAGAAATTTTTTTAATCCATCTTTTACGATAAGGTTCAGAATATGAGCAAGACAGTGATTATGAAAAAGTTCTTTTTTGATAGTAATTAAATCCTGCGAAGCAGAATCAATTAATTTGCGAATTGCAGCATCATTCGAACTTGCATTATCGAGGGTAATAGTTTGCAACTGTAAATATATAATATTATTAATATATATCAAATGATTTTAAAATTAAGACATAATTATATACTTTTGTAGTAATTAAGTATTAGTCGGTTACAGCCTTGATACAATTTGCAATATTGGTGCCAGTATGAGGATAGGGGATTAGCTGAAATGATATTAAAAGAGATACAAGGTTTCATTTTTCATCCAAAAAATGAGCAGTGATTGCCAAATAACCTAGTTGCTGAAGAGACGTCCACACATCACATGTAAGAGAGATTCTGCCTTCGGCATTTTGAAGAAATGTTCTTATTAAGTTTTTCTTTCGTCATATCATTTCATAACATCTTGCTTTACGGTATCAGCACTCATAGAAAAGCAAGGTAAAACCGAACCTAAAAATTTACGAAACCCAGCTTTTTCAACAAATTGAAAACATAATTCATCCCGAATTATCATATCTACTAGATCCTTTTGATTTGGGTTTTGTGTACGTTGGCATTTGGTTAAAACAGGAAAGTTCAAGTGGGTTTGACCATTTGATAGTTTATTACATGACTCATTTTTTTTATATTTACTACAGGATTTGAGGTAGCGCCAGAGATGTGATGTTCCGGTACCCTTTTTATGGGCTAAAAGACTTCTGCAATATTCACATTTTGCCTTTGATTCTTTTGATAATAAGGTAAAGTGTTCCCAAACTGGCAAAACATTTTTTGAAGATGTTGTTGAACCTGTGACGTTGGTAGTGTTGTCAGCAGCAGGGGAAACCGATATGAGCGATGAAGTCACAGAGTCAGTGGAGGTTACGTTTATTGCATCAATAGAGGTTACGTTTATTGCATCAGTAGAGGTTACGTTTTGAACTTCCATTTTATGTATAGTTCTTATTCAGCAAAAACGTGCTATACACTAGTTAGTAAAACTTACATAAAATCAATTAAAATTGGTCTATTCATTTTACTTAAATAAATTTTTTTACTTTTTATTGTGTTTTAGTTTTTTTTTTACTTATACGTTTATTAAGTTAATTTGCAATCTACACCTTCTACAACTTCGATTATTCTCTGATAGTTACGCAATATTTTTTAAAAAAAATTATCTTCTTTTTTTCTTTTATATGCGAAATCAAGATCTAATCTAATCTCTGTGTAAAATTTTAGCCAATCAAAGGTTAATCATTTGATTTTTGTAGTACAATGACGGGTACCCTTCGATACCCAGGGTTGGGTAATAGTAAGATTCAAGCCCTATTAGGGTACTAATATTCAAGCCCGTGCAAGCCCTATTTCTTTTTAAGGGCTTATAATTTAATACCCTGGCCCAGTGTTGTACATTTTCACTGGCCCAGCCTTTTTTTGCTATGTCCCAACGTCCTAACGTCCTAGCGTCCCAAGTGTCCCAACTATGTCCCAAGCCTTAATAATTAATAAATTAATTTAAAAAAATATATAATTATATATTTTTTTAGGTGCTGAACACATTTTTAAAAAAATTTAATTAGATTATCTTAATAAAATTTTAAGTAATTTCAATTTATAAAATTGTCCCAGAATGTTCCAAAATGTCCCAATGTATGTCCCAACTGTCCCATGTACAACACTGCCCTGGCCTGTTTAATATGGTACTACTCTAAGGGTACCCATAGGTAGTCCAGGCCCATGCAGAGGCCTATCTGCGAGTCACCTGCGAGTCACCCGTGCGTCAACCCACGGGTCACCTGTGGATTACCTACATGGGTGACTTGTGGGTTACCTACCCCTATAAGAAAAATGGATCGTGAAGGTACAGGTTGGGGAGTAAAGGCACAGGTTTTGGTGACACAGATTAAACCCGTATTTGGTACGTAGGAGGCTTGGATTGGCACGGATTTTTGGCCCGTGGTGGACCGTATGCCCATACAAAATGGACCGTTAATGACTTGGGTTTTGCAACACTTTACTAGTCCAAATGGCACGGGATTTGGCCAGGTAATTAACATGAATTAACATGTAATAAAAAAAAATATACATACAAGTAGATTACATAAATTTATATCAACAATCAATACAATATAAACAAACTAACAACTGCTCATGTATTAAAATTTTGCAAGGAATTTTTTTTGTTAAGATACTCAGAGCAGTTTCATTAGTGAAATTATGAGATATCGCAATTTTTTTAAAAAAAATCGTATATTGATCTTTCGCTCTTCATGAAACGAGCCAATACATACCACCTTCGACATGTATCATTCTGTGAAATGAAGGTGCCATTACGTATAACGTGTCATAACGTGCCACCTCCCTGTACCACTTTTTACCGTGATATTCCGTCAACAGCTCTATATGTACTACTCCGACCATGCCATTTCGTGGATTCCAGACACAACCCGTACCACACCCCGAACCAGTATTGGACTATGACCTTTTATGACCTATATGACCTTTATGACTAGTCATAATTTATTTGGTCATAAAAAGGGGATTATGACCTTATGACCTAAGGTAAAAAAATTAACCAATTAAAAAGCAATATTTATATTAGCTAATTGATTATAGTTTTTTTGATAATGATTGAGAAAAGTTTCTAAAATTCTAAATTATCTATCAATTTATATTCTCAATTTGTCTAACTTAAATTCTGTCTAATAAAAAGATCACCAGAAAAATAATAGTATATGTCATGCCACAATTTTGTTCTCAGAAATGGAGTAATATTGCAGTATTGAAGATTTCATATATTTCATATAGCATATCATTATATTGTAAATTAAATAGTATATGTATATACACAAAATCTTGCATCTTATTGGATAAATGCATATAGCAAAGCAGTGTATAAATACATAAATACATATAGGAACTTCACATATTTTGTATTGCATAAAATTTTTAGGAGGAAATATTAAAAGAATTTTTACAACCTTAATTTGCTCTTGGAAACTTATACTGTTATTCTCACATTATGTGATATAAAATGTAAGTATATGTACATATACTAATCCTTGAAACAGATTATAATAAAATTAGATTATATCATAATGAAATTTGAACTTATTTTATGTCTGATTTTTAAAATTTTTTGGGCCTTTTTGCTAGTTTTTTTATAGTTAAGTTAGGGCTTAGAGGTAGAATAATTAAAAAAAAAGGTAGGGCATATATTTTTAAATTGAAATTCCTAAATTTCACAATGATCTGATTTCATTATGATTTGCAACATTTACTTTATATGTAAATATATCCTGCGAATTTTAATAAATATATTTTTTTGAGTAAATTATATGTAAAACTGCTAGTACTGCAGCATATGAACCTTGTGTTTTTGAATTGTTGATTATTTTTGAAAATTTTAGAAGCCACATAACTATTTGTATTAATCGACTAAGATGATTGTATATTTCATATTTGCATATAATTTGCTTGTATAACAAATGGTATAGAGAATAATATACATACTAATCTAAATATATATATAATAAAGTCTAAATATAATATGTATAATTCTTTTAAGAATTTGAGTCACAAACTAAAGCAATTTACATTTAAAATATAGTAACTTTATATACTAGTTATATGACCAAATCATAATTGGTCATATGACTAATGATCATAAATAAGTCATAGTTTATATAACCAAAATTTATATGACTATATTATATGACCATTATGACTAATGGTCATATGAAAAATATAATATGATTACATTTTTGGCCAACACTGCCCCGGACCACTTTTTTTATAGAGTACATGGGTGACCTGTATAAGTTGGTTATAAACTATATATATAGTAGTATTCTGACCTGTCATGAAAATTCCAACTTGGATCACCCAGGTTATAGGTGAACACTGAGTAGTGTAGTAGAAAGAATTCTACACAGGTCACCCTTAGGTGGTAACACAAGTAGTAACACAGGTCACCCGGGTGATAAAAAAAATAGTCTAATTCTAAAAAAAAAAAAAAAAAAAAAAAAAAAAAAAAAAAAAAAAAAAAAA